>OZ023232.1:10311304-10596944 GCA_964006365.1 Trididemnum miniatum | reverse complement strand
CACAGCTGCGATTTTCTCACGCAAAAATCGTACGACTCGTGCGATGCGATTTCAGCGACAAATCGCGCTAACTATGCACACAGAATGCGACTGAAGCGAGTGCGGTCATCGCACGTGAAAAGAAGTGGGTTCTACGATGCTTGCGACAAAGTAGAAAATTTTCTACTTTGTCGCAGGAATCGCAAGCTAGCTAGGTAGTGAATACTGCTGGTACCGTAGACTACAGGTCACATTTGCAGTAGAAACCAAAGTTATGTTCAGTTTTATGTCCAATCATGTTTAGTGTTAGCTTTTAGCAGAGAATGCTAGGTCTGTAGGTAATTTTTGACAGGTTAAAAAGTATGTTATCTAGGCTTTGAACAAGCCTAGGCCTGTAGGTAGTTTTTGACAGGTTAAAAGTATGTTATAAACGCTTCAAGCAACCTAGGCCAGTAGGTAGTGTTTGACAGGTTAGAAGTATGTTATCTAGGCTTCAAACAAGCCTGTAGGTAGTTTTTGAAAGGAGTTAACCAGGCTTCAAACAAGCCTAGGCCTGTAGGTAGTTTTTGACAGGTTAAAAAGTATGTTATCGAGGCTTTGAACAAGCCTAGGCCTGTAAGTAGTTTTTGACAGGTTAAAAGTATGTTATAAACGCTTCAAGCAACCTAGGCCAGTAAGTAGTGTTTGACAGGTTAGAAGTATGTTATCTAGGCTTCAAACAAGCCTGTTAGGTAGTTTTTGAAAGGAGTTATCTAGGCTTCAAACAAGCCTAGGCCTATAGGTAGTTTTTGGCTGGTTCAAAGTGTGTTATCTAAGCTTCACACTATAACAATGGGAATCAGTGTTTCAAAGAGTGCTCGATAACTGAGTTCAGCTAGAGCAATTCGTACATTTGCTTTAGCTGAACTCAGTTTCTTTTTGTTATTGATTCAGCTCCTTTACAGTTGAGCACTTTTGTCATAAACTGTGGTGAATTTGTAGGCTTCAAACTAGATAGGTTTAGCAAATTAGCTTATTTTGTTGCTGTTTCAGTTTTGTAAATAGTGTACCAAGATGAGTATTCAAAAGCTAATTATTAAGAGAAAAACTCTGATGTTAAGTACTGTAGTCGTGGAGTCGTATTTACTCTATCAAGCGATTTTAAAGCCCAAACGGTAAGATGAAACTGTAGCTTGAGTTTGGAAATACAGTAGGCCTATCTAGGTTTAGGTATGCGGCAGTCTTTTTTTTTTTAAGGCAGCACTAGGGTAACTAGCAGCATCATAACATACCGGTGCTGTTTATGGTACCATTTTGATCAATTCTTGTGGCGAAGACGTAGGTTTATATTGGAACCCTGTGATTGACTTCGCTATGATCCTCGACAAAGGGCAACGATTTCTGTAGGGGTGGGACTCCTGACAAAAGCTAGTAACTCTTGATTGTTGTAAAAATACTTTTGTAAAAAAATTTTGTAAAATGTGTTTGTGAAAAAATTTTTGAAAAACATTTTTGTGATTTTTCTAAAAATGATTTTAAGATGTTTGCAAAAATATTTTCACACTATCAAAGGGACTAGCTGCCGTCACGTTTGCTGCTCTTTGGATGCCAGATCCTGATCCAATCTGCTACAAGCTACTATTTTCAAACAAGAAATGCACCTATGCCTCATCACTTATGTTAAACGCTTTCTCTTGCAACTATTGCTTCTATTGTTTACTTTTCTTTTTCGTTATATAGAAGCATGTGGGTTCACCCTATCTTGAAAGAAAGGGATTCGAATTCCGAGTTTATTTTAGCGGATGCAGTCCGTGAGGGAGATCCGGAAAAATGTATACAATACTTTCGGATGAGCGAAGAAAATTTTTTCTGGTTGCTCGCCATGTTGGAGCCAAAAATTAAAAAAGGCGACTCAAATTGGAGGAAGGTAATCTCACCTAAACAACGCTTAATTGTTACCTTAAGGTTCGTGCTGTATAATTGAAGCTTTTTTTCGATGTGCTCTTAAATTGGTCCGGTCCGTATGCTTTGTAGGTAGTTTTGGTTGCTACTTAAACACGCATTTAACTCTATTACCTACGGGACATGTTATACTGCATGTCCACTGTGCAGATATAGAGTACGTAAAATAGCTAACAAAATAGGCATGAAAACGTTATCTTGTTACAGATACCTTGCAACTGGAGCATCGCAGATCCACCTCTCCTTTTCGTTTCGACTGGGCCACAGCACTGTAAGTGCAATACTAAAAGAATGCTGTCAAGCCTTGTGGGATACTTTGCAACCTCTAGTGTTGCAACCACCTACGGCTGAAAGGTGGTTAAGTATTGCGAGCGATTTTCAAAATCTCTGGCAATGCAGTAATTGCATCGGTGCCATTGATGGAAAGCATATCCGAATTAATGCTCCTACAAACAGCGGCAGCGAATTTTTCAACTATACAAGGGGTATCTCTCATTAGTCTTGCTGGCTATTTGCGACGCCCGATATCGTTTTGTCCTGGTGGACATCGGAGATTCTGGACGTCACAGCGATGGAGGGATTTTTAGTAATTCCTCAATAGGAAAAAAATTTGACAATGCATCCTTGCAAATACCCCCTCCAACTAACTTACCCGGTTCAGATACACGCATTCCTTATTATTTTGCGGCTGATGACGCTTTCCCTTTAAAAGTTGGCACGATAAAGCCATACCCTGACCGTTTTCTGGATGAGCACCAGCAGATCTTCAATTACAGGCTAAGTCGTGGGAGAAGGGTTGTGGAGAATGCGTTTGGAATACTTGCAGTACGTTGGCAAATTTTCTATAATTTTCTATACTTCCAGTACGTTGGCAAATTTTCTATAAAATGATTAACTGCGATCCTGATACTGCTCAACTAATCGTCCAGGCCTGCGTTGTATTGCACAACCTTTTACAAGATTCATATTCTGATGCTCCTGTTCAGTTTGTTTCCGGAGACAAAAGTGACCCCACTACTGGCAACATCACAAATGGAACTTGGCGCAAATCAGTTACGTCATCCCTAAATCTAACCAATTTGAGACGCTTCGGGTCAAACTTCTGGAGTCAAAACGCTGGCTTTTTCCGAGATCAGTTGAAATTGTACTTTTTAAATAAAGGGGCTGTGCCATGACAGTGGAATAGGTTTTAACCATTAAGTTTACATGACTGCGCTATTGTTATGGGACTATCAAACGTTATCACTTCTTTTCATCGAACTTTGCTCGTAAAGTGAGAATTTGCTGAATTTTGCTTTTGATTTTAACTTCACGGTGTTTCGCACCTGGCGTTGATAAGAACATTAAATGTGCTAATTTCGATCTATTGGAAATTAATACAGCAGATGCGATAAAAACTATGCGCTATTATTTTGTTTACTCTTTTTTTTTCTTTGATGTTTGGACAAGTTTAGTTCTGATTAAGCAGGAGAAAGGAATTAGCATTTTTGGTTTGAATTTGCTGAGCCCTCACATTTCGGTTATATTGTTGCTGTAATTTTGCTATTTACATTTTCATTGCAGGCTCAGTATTCTGCTAATTATTTACTGTTAAAAACTTTAACTTAGACGAGTTTCGCAATACAATCACTGTGGAATGGATTCTGCGGAAAGCAGTCCAAGCGTAGATGATTTTCACGTGTCTTTAATTGATCTTGTCTCAAACCACCAAATAATTTATAATCATTTTCACCCAGAGCACAAAAACAGACAAGCAGTTGAAAATCGTTGGCGTGTCATCGCGTCGCAACTGAACACTACTGGTATGTAAGTTTTATTTCAGTTGTTTCCGTATCTTTGCTTTTTAGCAGGCCTACGCTATTCTTTTTATCCAAACTAGTTGCTGCTTGAAAAATTCGTACGTTATAATGCTAAAGATGTTGGCAAAGCAACAACATTGCCGATTTATCGTGGTCTCTATTCAGTTAACAGTCATAGCTTGTTCAAAGATTATGGTGCATTATTATTCGTAATGGGTTTATGTCGCATAATTGACAATATGACCTATGCACTCACAGTTCATTTTGTTGTGTGCAGTAGATTTCTGCCAAAAGCGATGGCGAACATTGAGAACGCTCTATGGGAAAAAACATAAAAAACAACTGGCAACACCAAGCGGTTCTGGCGTTTCAGCGCCGGAAAAGTGGCCATATTACACTCATCTATCTTTTTTGGATTCTTACGTCAAACACCGAAGGTATTTTTCGACTGCCTGTGTGTTCTATGAAATTGTTTAAAAGCTGGATTTAGAGCGCGTCGTTTGATTTTACCAGATAAACTTAGCTGTGAGGCGTTTTATTCGTTTGGCATTTTTATAACCTGCAGGTTTTTAATTTGTCAACACTCAACAGTGTTCATATGCTCGATTTTCTCATACTATTACTCACGTCTTTTTTCTTTGCTTAAACTTTTAGTGTTCTATGGCGATTCCTTTGCTTTTTTGTTAAAAAATTGATTTGAAAGTTAGATTGCCATTAATTTTAGCTCGGTGGATAACTTTGGGTCTCCGCCTCTCCCTAGTCCACAGCTTTCTGTTGCAGACGAATCTGAAACACAGGAAAGTCAACCACTGCCTTCCCCAGCAGGAGTGCAAACATCAGGTAATGAGATGCATGATGAATGTGAACAAAAAATTTACAGCAGGCCTGACATGTTGGTCAAAAAATGTGTATTTTGTTCTTTTGTTATGTTATTTGGCGCGATTACTGTAAAAAGATTATACTGTGCTTTCCTGGAAGAGTATGGTCTTTAATTCGTGTTTTAATTATAAGCCTATGTCAACATTTTGCAGCCACTTTACTATAAGGTTACTTTATCTACTTTTTTTACATACCACTATGACTCTTCATCTGACCCGATTTCGTTGTCTCAACTGATTATTCGAGCAAACTACTCTTTTGCTATACGTGTAACAAGGTGACCGTTTGACTCGACGACTTTGCGTCCCTTCACGGTTTCCTATGGCTCATGTGTTATATTTTTTGACATGCTCATACGTAGCTGTGTTTTTATCGTTTGAATGAGGACAAAATAAAATCTTCTGATTTTGATATGGCTATACAATATAGAATGCATACAGTTTTGAGCTTGAGCTATATAAATAATGGCAATCAAGGATTGAAATATAGTCCTATTCTTATTTTGTTTAATTTTCCATCCACAGCTTTTTGCTGGACACAGTAGCAACTTGTAGTACAACATGAAAATAACCGTTGTCGAGGGTATGAATCACACTACAAAAATTATTTATTTGTTTTAGAACTTCAACCTGATGAAGGGCCTATAGTACGTCAGCTATCTCTGGTGAACCTTCCCCAGCTGACCTAAATCCGAAAAAGCGGAAACGAAAAGAAAACACACCAGTTGAAGTACGCGATACAAAGGTCTAATAATGTTTTTCAAGCGACTTGACGTAGACCACACACCTTGAGTTGAGCAATTTGGCGGTTTTATAATTTCGTGCTTTGTGACCCAATACATTCCCGTCACGAAAGAATTTACGTACGTTTGCTGCGCGTTGGGAAGTGTGATTTGACCGAGATCCTACGAGAAGTCAAATCTTTATGTAGGCTTTCGTTTCATTTGATCTATTTGTGACCTGTTGCAAATGCAAGGCAAATAGATCATTTGCGTTTGAATTTCTGCACACGCTTTTTGAGCAATCCAAACTGATTTTTGAGTTTTTAGTTCATAAGATTAGTTTTATGCTTCGCATTTTTCGAACACAGCCGATCTACCAGCATGTTTACAATTAGGCCTATGTCTTGTCAGATTGCCAACTGATGCCACTTGCCCACTAATCCGTATAATTGGAGTTGACTATACTGCCGCGTCCACGCACATTGAAAACGGCTCCATCAGGCATTAGAGATCATGTTTTCATGCCAAGCCGTTGCTTTGGACATTCGCAGGAAGATTTTGCGTGATCTTGTCACATTGAGCAATTTCATGGAACTTGAAAAGTTCACCGCACTTGAACTTGACTATTTTTCAGAATGAAATGTTCAATTTTCTCAAAGAAAGCCGGCAAAGCTTGGCGACAATATGTAAAAACGAAGGAGACGAATTCGACGATCTTGGAAAATTTGTGGCTTCCCAACTTCAAAATAAACCTTATCACGTTGCTAAAATGCTCATGAGAGACGTTTCCAACCATCTTTTTTCGGATATACAAGTTATTACTCTAAACTCTGAACAGTCGCCGTGAAGAACAATTCAAATCCACATTGTCTAATTTGTTTCTTTCCAACTGTTTTTGAATTGATCACTTTTCGTTTCTTTTCAAAGTTCTTGCACTGATCACTATACTAACGGATCCTAGCATTTTGTTCAGTTGGGAGAGAGCCTTGATTTTCTATTTTAGTTTTGTTGCACACGGATGATAGAAGTTAGCACAAAATGTACTGCACTTAGTTGTAAAATAAGTGGGATCAAGTTCCTAACCCCTAACAAAGCTTTACTCAAAGGGAGCTGGTAAAATATGTTATTCTTGAATCTAGCTATTTGATTTTCTTCTTTTCAGGTGATTGCGTATTGTGTGTATTAAACTTTAGAGAGAAAATAACACGTTTACCACTGCCTACTTTTTTACCAACCTTATGCTGGTAATATCGTCCAAGTGCAAACGTTCTATGGGAGACGATAGTCCCAGTGGCTTCCTTTGGGTACGCCCGAGGGTGCTTTTCTGTGCGATCTTTTCACCGAGTTTAAGCGCTTCCAGATAGGCCTACATATTACCCACAGCCTATGTATGTGCAAATTTTTCCCAAAGTTTCAAATCGTGGCTTTTGTGTTTGTAGCTTTTTGCCAAACTAATTAAATGCTTAAGATTCTTTGCTGTAAATTTAATTTATTTCGTTTGTCACGAATGGAGTGTTTTTTTTTAAGCTAGAAGAGCAATAATTCTGCATCTTTTATCGTATCTACTTGTAGTACCGGTGAATGCTGACAGTGAAACTTTAAGTTACGATAACTTTCAGCTTCCGTACTGCATCGCTTTCATGATTTGATCGTGTGGTCGAGGCTTGATGCATTTGAATTTTTTACCTAAGCAAATCATGTGCTGTATAGTTCTAACTACGTGATCCGCCAACAGCATGAAGCGACAAAAGCTTTTCTTTGCCGTTTCCCTCTTGAATTCCGACAGACTATTCAAGAAATGACTCTTTCTTTCAGTAAAAAGATACAACAGATTGAAAACAATGGTAAAACTGAATTTAAACCATTCGCATGTAGCAATTATTGCCATAGGTTTCAGTGAAAAGGGCATTAAAAGTGCTTCAGGAAAACTGAGCAAAGCCAGCCAAAATGCAATTTTGCAAATTTGCCAACCGGTATACAACTTTTAGAAGTGGGCCTACCAGGTTTCAATAGATTTTTCTTCAATTTTGGAAAACATTCAATTTTTGGGGTGGCTTTTGGTGGAACATCATTTCTGCGTGCATGATGCAACACCAATGTGGAAGGCAAAACACTCTGCAGCCTTTTATCCAGAATATTGTTGACTTGCGCAAAGCGCAGATAAAATTTATGCATTTTAAACACGACAGGCTGAGAGATAGCAATGTCATTAAATCGGTGGTAGACCTACAACTTCGTAACCTACTCAGGTAGCTACCGAAGCCGCCTGTTTAGTCACTGCTTAGCCTGGCGCATGACACAATGGTAGTTGAAGCATACGAATCCAAGTTCATGCTTCCTAAGGTAATAACAATCAATTCGACACGGCCGAGCAATGAAATGCTTGCCGTTGCTATCGCAACAGTCGCAGCGGTCGCAACGCACGCGTTCGCGCGCTGTGAGCATAGGTTCTTGATTTTGCCGCTAGAATCGTAGACGCTGGTCGCTTGAACTTTGGGGATTTCCCATCGCAGACGCATGCGCTTGCCTATGTGCAGCCGCCTTAACAACAAAAACACATTTTTGAAAGCATGGATAAAAAACTCCAAACTTTAAATCGAAAAAACACAGAAGTACTACTAATGGGCGATATCAATATTGACCTATCCACTAATACTAAGCTAGCTTCAGATTATGTGCGCCTATTACATAGCAATGCCTTTTGTAACCTAATCACCAAACCTACACGTGTGACGTCAACAACACAAACCATCATTGATCATATCTTAACTAACGATAATGAATCAATATTGACACCCAGTGTGCTGTCATGCAAAATCTCAGATCACTACCCTATCTATTGCGCAATCAAAAATATAAACAATAACAAGGCCGTAGCCAGAATTTTCGCCCCCCCTGAGAAAATCGCTATTTTATCAATAAAACCAACAAAATTATACTTTGATACAATTTTTTTCTGTTGATCCTCGGCTAGGTGCGGATCCACAAATTCGATAACCGGGGGGGGGGGGCAATATACTTTAGTCCTATTGAAAATATTATTTTAATTTCTTTAGCAAATAGTATAAATTGTTGACGTTTTGGGAGAGAACGATTGCCCAAGCCCCCCTCTCACTGAACCTTTTGGATCGGCATCCGCAGCTGTTTTAAAAACTGTCTTTCAAACCTACAACTTGCCTTTTTTGCTTGCGCTTTTTGCTCGCGATGTTCGATTATTACATAGCTCTGATTATTACGTCACAATTGAATTTACTTTGTTTTGATGAAGAGACAGAACGGGTTTATTTTTGTTGCTCATTAAACAACACAGGACACAGCAAAACATGCAGCAGTGAGAGAAAGAGCATGCGGTGTTCCATATAGTTAGACCTATTGTACAATCGTTTTCCCTGTGGTTGTATCGTTGCTCAGTGGGCATCTCTCTTAAACCTGCATAAAGTACCTACCTATAGGCCTACAATGTACAGTACTTCGTTATTTCTCCTGCACGCTGCACGTGTTCCTTAAGCCAGTGATTTTCAACCTGGGGTCCGCGGACCCCCAAGTGGTCCGCGAATAACTTCAAGCTGGCCGCAAGGGCTAAAGGGTCCGCAAGGGGTCCGCCAAAGTATTGAAAGTTTCATCAAAAATAAGGCAGTTTATTGAAGTACCGGTGTTTAGTAAGTAATTATTAATGTATATTAAATAATGATCTTTTTCTGAATGATATAAAAATGTGAAATAGGCACCGGTTTAATTTGCAACCAACCGTTGGGGCTGAAACTTTCTTATTTAAGAACGGTTATTGATACGTCAAATTCTGGATAGAGAAACGACAGATAATTACTACCACACCCGGAACTGTTGTATAATTTGTATTTATTAGCATATTTATCCTCCTATCACGAGAAAGCGATCAGTGCGTTTTACGAGCTCGCTTAGGAATTGCCAGCCATCTGTCTACCACACCAAGATGGGGCAATCCCGATGAGTGTCTTTCCCAACGGCACAACAAGTAAACTTGCCGGCTTTCTCCACACTGGCCCTTCAATGCTGAGCATCAAGCAGGGAAGTTGTGAATACTGGATAGGCTACCAATTTTAAAGTCAGTGGTTTGACCCGACTTGGAATCAACCCCAAGTTTACAGCTCCCGAGGCGGACGCTCGTACCACTCGGCCATCTGAGCCGTTATTGCCTGCAATGATACAATTTTGCCTTACAGAAAAACATACTTGGCTGAAAATGCTTTTAGTGCTCCGACACACATTAAATCGAAAGCAAAAAATCGTTTATTACTTCATAATACAGTAATTGACGCCTTGCATTCACAGATTTTGATCCAGATATCAAGTCATTGTGCCAAAATTTGCATAGCTAAGGTCAGGCGTCGGCAACCTGCGGCCCAGATCCAGCCAGTCGGTCAAAAATTTTCGGCCAGTGGCCTCCTTAAAATTTTTATGTTAAATCGCCTGCAGAAACATTTGTAGTGTTAGTAAATTCCAATATTTATTTTTCCTCACTGAATACAACAAAATCCGTATAACTACGAAGTTGCACGGGCTTTGCAATTTAGACCTACTCCACTTTTTCAAACTTGTTCATAATTAAGTTCCTGATGCTAATAATAATGTGTGTGAAATAGACCAGTAGTGACATGAAACGATCTAAGCGTGATTTAAGAAGGTCGAGCGGTGAATGGTATGTTTTGCAGAAAACCCCCGCCAGTAATGCAAAAATGTTTGATTTAAGAAAAAACACCCTCGTTACGCTTGAAGTACCGATAGTGCAAAGAGGCTGGGATGTTTTTTTGGCAAGGACTTTCTACAAAACCTCCACTTAGTGCGTGCGCCTTCTGTCTCTATATGCGCAGTTATGTGGGTATCAAACTCCTGTCAGACCTTTACATCATGAAGATTATACGCGCATCTACAGCGTCTCAGCACCAAGCTATAACCTAGAATAGCTAGACAGTAGACACAAATAGTCTGCAGATAAATAAGAAGCTCAGTGACGCATTCATTTGCTGGCAATATTAATGGAGTTTACGAGATAAACAATTTGGTAAAAAAAAGGAAGGCCAAAGAGAAGATGGACGAATTCGGTGAGAGAAGACATGGAGATGGATGGAGCAAGGGAGAGAGACAAGTTGACCAAGTCTTATCGAGAAAACTTTCGCGCTGTGGCGACCCCGAATAGGGAAAAGCCGAAAGAAGAATGAGTAAATAAACAATATTGGTCCTTTCCAACATACAACTTGCTATCAAGGCCAATGCGAAAATGTGAGTTGTTTTTGCGTAAGCAGCGAGTCGTGTTTAGTGCAGTTAGAGATTTTTACTTGAAAAAAATAAGTGCGGCCCATCATATCCTCAAATAGATAGCTTTTAGCAAGCTGTAACTAAAAGGCATCCCTGGTAAAGATAGCCTTTGATTTTTACTCAAATTACTTTCAATAACAATTTTAAAATCGTGTCCATTTGTGTGGGGTCCGCAACAACAAATTGCCAAACTTAGAGGTCCGCAACTTGAAAAAAGTTGAAAACCACTGCCTTAAGCTATCATAATTATGTTGCTCTAAATGTTGTAATCAAATTAATCATGAATCTTACATTGATTGACCTGTATAGGCTTCATTTTTTTGTAATCGCTATTCAAGCATATTTTCTAAAAGGCCGATAGTACAATGATGTAACAAGCTTGAAAAAATATTGTTTGTATATCTTCTGTTATTCGTAAGGTGGGCCCTTGTAGTAGTTGGTTGATAAGCATATGGTACGATACTGTAAACCGTTAGGCAAGGCGCTTACTAGTAAGTGAGCACATTATCGTCGATACCTGATTTGAGTGTTAGCCTAATAAACGATAAGTTCTTGAGCCAAAGTAGCTTATTATTGCAAAATAATTTGCAAAAAGATTAAGATTTTCTGCTTCCCCTGGAAATAATTTTGTTCTCCCCTGGCACTCGGGTCTGGCTACCCTCCTACGTTCCTACCCCTCTCTGGAGTCAAGCTTGAAAATGGGTCCCAACCAGAACATGAAGCCGATGTTTTGAAACACACTAGCTTGTTGGGTGCTTATATTTTCTACGCATGTAGTATTTACTGCTAAGAACTTTTTGAAACTCCAGTACTTTACCAAAGCGTACAATAAACAACATAAATTGACTATATTAACACCTTATATTTGAGAGGGCCTAATAGCCTTTTCTGAGGCCTGTAGGCGCACTGATTGCAAAATAACTAATTTGCTAATAGCCTCAAAACCTCAAAGCTGATTCAGAAAAGTAATTTTAAAAGCAGAAAAAGCAATAGCTTCCAGGGCTTAGCCCCGGACCCCGCTGGGGGAGCTTACAACGCTCTTCCAGACCCCCAAGCTGAATAATTGATTGTTTGATACAACTAAATCATCATGAACGTCTAGTGGCGTGTGCACGAAAAGAGTTCAACTCCCCCTTTGGCCATGAGACCAATGAAAAATAACTTTTGTATCAGCTTTATGCGATGATTTCTGCTTCTGGTCCTTTTGCTACCAGTATTATTGAATCAGTTACAAGTACTTTTTTTTAATAAAAAGTGCGTTAGAATGAAGTATTTTTTGCTTAAAATTCGAAAATTCCGTCAGCGGCTGGGGGCGTAGCCCAGTTAATTTGTCAGAAAACACCTTAGGATGGCTATATCGTTGAAAAAAAGGTCATTTTTTTCGCCCCCCCTGAGATTTGTTTCGCCCACCCCCAAGCTGGTCCGATTGGCTACGGCCCTGAACAATAATAATAAGCCCACCAGTGCTTTTAATAAATATTCATTTCGTAATACCAAAAATATCGACGGTAATAATTTTCGTAATGATCTGGAAACCGCCTTAGCACCCTTACTATTCAACCTCATGTCGACATCAGTTTCACAAGAGGCATTAGATGAGCACTTTAATGAACTCTTATCAGCTATATCCAATGTAATTGATAAACACGCCCCAGTTCAAACAGCAACCCGCAAACAAAAAAAAAATCAGAAAAAAACTGGCTAACCAAAGGCTTGTTAATTTCAATAAAAACTAAACAATCTCTTTACAAAAGTTACTTTTTAAATGGTAACGATTTTGAAAAAAATCATTACAAAAAAATGCAAATAAACGAACAAGGGTAAAAAATCTCTCAAAAAAGTTACATTATAATGATAGCATTACTAATAAAAAAAATCATCCAAAAGAACTTTGAAAATTCATTAACTACGTAATTCCATCAAAACGTTCAGCTAAACCTCCTCTAACTAAATTAAGTCATAATGATTCTTTTATAGAAAATCCCCCTGCAATGGCAGAACTGTTCAATTATTACTTGGTTATAATAGGTGAGACAATAGCAAGCTCTTCTGCTATCAAGGTTTCTAACGATTTTAGGCGCTATCTGAAACATTCCACACTCGAAACAATTGTATTAGACGCCCCTCAATATGCCGAAATTTATAACCTTATAAACACTGTAAACCCATGTAAAGCTAGTGGGAAAGATGACATCTCTCCTTTTTTTAATAGACTAGGAGCTGAAGTTTTAGCACCCTTCTTGTCAGTATACTTCGGATTTTGTTTTGAGCTTGCCTTTTTTCCCAGCACTTTTAAAACCGCTAAAGTTGTCCCAATTTTCAAATCAGGAAATAAACATCTTGTCCAAAATTATCGCCCCATCTCCCTCCTTCCCTGCTTGTCAAAAGTATTAGAAAAATTGATAAAATCTCGCCTTCTGAAATTTTTGACAAAACATAAAATTTTATACGACCTCCAATACGGTTTTCGTGAAAAGCACAGTGTATTCCATGTACTCCTAGACGTAACTTTTTTTAGTTATGATGCTATACAAAATAAGCAAACGACGGCGCTACTGATCAGATGGCCGAGTGGTATTGAGCATCTGCTTCTGGATCGGTAGACTTGGGGTTCGATTCCGAGTCGGGTCAAACCAATGACTTTAAAATTGATATTCACAGCTTCCCTGCTTGACGTTCAGCATTTAAGGGCCAGTGTGGAGAAAGCCGGCAAATTTACTTGTTGTGCCGTTGGGAAAGGCACTTAGCGGAATTCCCCCATCTTGGTGTGGTAGACAGATGGCTGGCAACTCCTAAGCGAGCTCGTATAGCGCATTGATCGCTTTTTCGTGATAGGAGAATAATATGCCAATAATAATAATACTGTTAATGGATTTTACAAAAGCTTTCGAAACTGTATCCCACGAAATACTAATGCATAAGTTATATCACTACGGCATACGCAATATGGCATGCGGACTAATTGCTAGTTATCTCTCACGCAGAAATGAATTTGTTGTTGTTAATAACACACAGTCTTCTCTTAAACCCATCAATATTGGTGTTCCGCAGGGGTCCATACTAGGCCCTCTACCTTTTCTCATTTACGTTAATGATATATGTGGGGTCGAATGCACCAACAGCGGATTAACTTTATCCTGGATTAGGCTTAATCCAGAATAAGTTTATCCGCAGATAAAATTTTGGCAAAAATAATATGCACCAACATAATTTAATCGGCGATTAAATTATCCGCTGATTAAGCAGATAATCTACTGATAATAGCAATTTTGCTGAGTCAAACTAGGCTAAAATTCCGGATTTTATGCAAATTTTTGGAGGCTGCTACTGGTAGCCTAGTTCGTGGTTGTTTAAACGCAATGAACACAATGGATTGAGAATAAATTAATGTTTCGACTATAACAAAAGTCTCGTGAGGCTTGCTACGCACTGCCAATTCAGGCTAGACTCATTCTAAACTGTAAAGACTCTTTATTTGAATTGTTCATCCTAAAAATCTCGACTTCATTTCTTTTTTTTAGAAGGAGAATAGGTTTACCGGTGAGCAGCATGAAACAGTTTCACATTGTTGGTTTCATTTTTACATTTTCTCTTCGAGAAAGTTTGCAGCAGCAAATGACAAAAACCACCTAAATTCAACAATTGACTGGATTTTTTACCTCTCCTCTTACCATTTTGCCTTATACTGTTCTTGCGCTCGACAACATGAATGGAAAACAATACGTAAGGCCTACGATTGTTACGAAATCAATGTAATTAACCGGCATGGTTGTCTGTGCATAAAAAAGTGGGTTTAGCTAGTCAGCATACGGTCGCGTGTAATCGTTCAGCCTATAAAACAATCTACTGAAGAAAAAATGAAACAGATTGAGGTACCTAATTTATTAAACTCAAATCAAATACTTAAGCAAGACAAATAGCCCATTAACAACGCGGTACTAGGCTACTTTTCAGTTAGGCTTTTGTACTTCGAAGTGGCATCATTCCCTGCTAGGCTCTCCAGATTATGGCACCGCATTGACCAATGTGGGTCAGTAAAACCGCTATTGTTCATTCCAGATTGTGTTCTCGCGAAATAGTGACTAAAGCTACAGCTTTGGTGCTTAGCCTAGCCTATTACCTAGGTAGTAATAGGTTAAACTAAGTTAATCCACCGAAACCCTAGGATTAAATTTTAGCCTATTTAATCCGCTGTTGAACTTAATCGCGCTTGGTGTATACCAAATTCGAGTAAATCCTCAGTTAATCCATGGATAAGTTTAATCCGACGATTATCCACGTTGGTGCATTCGGCCCGTAATGCAACTAACTGTAACCCACGACTATTTGCGGATGATGCATGTTTTGTATTGAGTGATATTTCCCCAAAGGCGCTTGAGGTTAATTGTAACGCAGAATTACAAAATTTATTTAGCTGGTGTGCAGCAAACAAATTACAAGTAAATCCAAATAAATCTTTTGCCATTATAATACCTCCAAAAATAAATGTTACTGGTATAGATCTAAACTTAAGGTATGAAAACAAAACAATTACTTGTTGCAAGTCATCAAAATACCTTGGCGTGACGATTGATAATAAACTTAAATTCAAAGCTCATATACGTAACATTGAGATAGAACTGCTCGATCAGTCGGCATTTTGACCAAACTCCGTCATCTCTTTCCTTCCTCCACTCTTCTTCTTCTTTATTATGCTCTTATTCACCCTCATCTCTCATTTGGTCTTCCAATTTGGGGCAGCACATACCCAACATATATTCAAAAACTACAGCGATTGCAGAATAAAGCTATCAGAATAAAATCCAATGCAAGTGGTAAAACCTCCGTTCCTCCGCTTTACAAAAAATAATTATGGTGCTCTCAAACTCGCTCACCTATTTAATTATGGAATGGCCAAAATTATGTAGGCCTACCAGTTTTTTAAACAAACCCTTCCCTCACATCTTAATTGCCTATTTGACCCGCTCTCTACTGTACATGAACGCTGCACTAGATCTTTATCTTCCTAAATTCTCAACCTCCCGGTGTCAAAATTCTTTTAAATATCAAGGATCAAAAATTTGGAACTCTGTAAATAGATAGATAGAAAACAGTTTATTGGCCGGAAGACCAAAACAAACACACATAATACAATAAATGGTCAGTTTTTTCAGGCCTGAAAGCATCGAAGAACCCGAAGGTTTTTGAATCAAGATGCTTCCTGACTTGTTAGTTGGCAATGTAACCAACAGCAATTAGAAAAAAAAACAAACCAAAAACAAAAGAAAAAAACACACACACAAAAAAACAATAATTTAGCCCAATGAGTGATTCGGCAGCAGCAGCAGCAGAAATTAAGACACACTACTTCAACAGCAAATAAATAAAATTCGGATTTTAGAGCAATAGATAATCAAATTGATACACAACTCTGAATAGCTATTTGCTTTACCTTATTTTTAAATGATAATCTATACTTAATTCTTTTACTTTATGATCAATTTTTCCCCACAATTCAGTACCTTTATAGGTCAGAGATTTTTTGGCCGCCTGAAGTTTGTACTCGAGGTTTAAAATATACCAAGTTATGCTTTGTTCTAGTATTATGACTGTGAATATTGGCGATATGAACGAAGCAGTCGTTGAGCGCAGTTTTAAATTTTTTATGATGAAGCTGATACATGAATTTAGCCAGTTCAAGTTGATAAATGTCTTCTAATTTCAAAAAATTTAAGCTTTTGTACAAAGGCGTCACAGGACAATATTTGCTACTATACTTTATTGTACGAACTATATTGTTTAATTTTACATTGAGTTCTTGCATAAACATTTTGTTTGCGGTGCCCCATGTGACTATACCATATTGTATACGGCTGTAAATAAGCGAATAATACAACATACACAGAGTCTTCCGGTCTAAAAATTTTTGAATTCTATATAGTAATCGAAAAATCTTTCGAAAATTTAATCGAAAAAAATTTTCGAATTCTATATAGTATATAGTTTTGTTGGTTTAAATCTGTAACTACTGATTTAAAACAGCAAACTTTCAGAAAGTTCAAGATTAATTACAAAAATCTACTGCTCGAAAGTTACCATTAGGCTTCGCTTATACTTGTCTTTTTTTTTCTATTTTTGTATTATCAATTATCAAATTTTTTTAGCTTGTAATTTCGAATTGACGTGTCAAACATTGAAAAATTCCAGAGTGGCTGCTTGACTTGAAAACCGTAAATGGTCCCTTCGCTGTCTCCCGTCGGTGATGATCTATTGGATTAATTATCGACAAAACAAACTGTTCTGTCTGTCTGTCTTGGGTAGAAATTGAAACTAATCAAGTTTCAAGTTTATTTATTTCGTTACATAAATCAAGCACAAAAATAAAACAACGTAAAGGCACACCGTTAAAGTTATGTGCAGTGTTGCTGAAATTGTAACAGGAAGCTGCGAGGGGACCTTTCGGTCATCGAGTCGAGCAGCCACCTTAGTCATCTGTAGGGCGCTTGACAAATTGGCTGCATCTCCGGGCTAATTTATGAAATTTGACAAGTGTGGATGTATCAATTTCGCATCGGTTTATAGTGAGTGCTGAGTGGTTTTTATTAACATACAGTATATGTTACCAATATTATGCCGTCCTGCTATAAATTAGAAAGAAATATTTTTGTTAGCGCGAAACTTCAATAGTTGGAAAGTAGAATTTCTTTATATTTCATTTTAAACTGATTGAGAGTTTTCTTAGATCATTAGGTAAAAAAATCAAATCAAAATCAAATCTTCATTATACTCGCCGTATTACGCCGAAGCGTGTAACGAGTTGCGGGGCCCATCTCCGCGGCTTGGCGCCTGGGCAACACAGCTCCGAAGAAACGTCGCAGCGGTGGCGAGTCGTTGGCGACACTGTGTCGATTTGACCGGCCCGGGAATCGAACCCCAGACCTCCCGCACCGTTAGCGTGCGCTTTGCAACTGAGCTAACGGCCGGTAGATCATTAGGTATAGAGTTCCAAATTTTAACTCCTTGGAATTTGAAACTTCTTTGCAGTTCATTTGTTTTGTATCTTGGCAAATACAGGTAGTTGCTATATGAGGCCAACCGTGTTGTTCGTGTGTGTATCGAAATGACAAGGGTAAAGAAGGAGGAAAATGTAATAGGAGTGGTTTTATGAGCATATTTGAACATTAGTTTAGCTGTTTCATGGATATATAGTAGGGTGGGTCAAATTTTTTCTATGCAAATTCCATACTATGCACGGAGTTAACCATCATGTGCTGATGCAAAAAATGTAAAAATGAGATTCGAGCTAATTGTTTCCAGCTCGCACATTTTGTTCAAAATTTCATGATATTCCATTTTTTTACCTTTTTTCAAAACTTTGGTCATATTATTCTGCATTTGTTTGTTTTAATTCTTAATTCATTTTACTTTTCAATATTTTTATGGTTAATGTAGCTCTTACATTTTTGTCAGAACTGAAGGCCTCATTTAGAATTGATGAATTCATTTCAAAAAAATACGAACGCTAAACGTTTGTGCATCAATTATATCGCCGTAGCTGTATGTAAAACAAACATATGCTAATATAAAATCATTCTCTCTTAGTAAAAAAACATGGAACTTGCAGACTTAATAAATTGCTCTTTAAGCAAAAAAAGTGAGAGTTCTGCAATAAAGGCATGAATAAGTAAAACGGTGTGCTCAACAACTAATAAAAACAAAGCAAAATCAAGCAAATTCAATAATCAAGCAACAACAAGTAGCCTATCAAGTAGGTTTAAGATATCCAGTCTCTTTTGCTTTCAAAAACAGGCAACGATTTTGTTGATTGTAGGCAATTCAATATGGTTCCAGGAGCCTGGTCATCTACTCCATGATCGGCTCACATCCTACCCTTATGAAGGGCATCGACCGCTTAAGTCAAGACACCCCTTTGAGCCTGCTGCTCTGGAACTGCTCAGAAATCCACTGTTAAAAATTTTAGTAATTTTACTTCTTTATTATGAGTAATGTTTTACTAATTTAATTTTGTAACTTATTTTACTAACTAAATGTTGGTGAAATAAAAACTTGCTTTAAATTTACTTACAGTATCAAAGTAAAAAAATTACTTCTAATTTTATAATTCGTTTTACACATTGTAGCTAGTATTTTTACTGATTTGCTTTAGTAAATTTGCGTACCTTTAACGCTTTCATTTATTTTACTATTATTATTGAAATAACATGCAAACTTTACTGCAAGTGACTGACATTTTTTTTATTTTATTTTTATTTAGTTGCATATTTATCCTCCTATCACGAGAAAGCGACCAAAGCGCTATACGAGCTCGCTTAGGAGTTGCCAGTCATCTGTCTATCACACCAAGATGGGGGAATTCCACTAAGTGCCTTTCCCAACGGCACAACAAGTAAACTTGCCGGCTTTCTCCACACGGTCCCTTTAATACTGAACGTCAAGCAGGGAAGCTGTGAATACCAATTTTAAAGTCATTGGTTTGACCCGACTCGGAATCAAACCGGAGTCTACAACTCATGAGACAGACGCTCCATACCACTCGGCCATCTGAGCTGTCAGACATAACATCAATAACTAAAAAAGCAATGTTCTTCCTGGCCTACTGATCATTCGTTCTGGAAGATGAATGTATCTTACCTGAGGGCGGCTGATGAGGGTTAATTGCCCAAAACAGCGCTGTCCCGCTCTACGAGACATAACATCAGTAACAATACTAAAACATTTTAGCACAATCGTGAACACAAGTGTGTTTCCAACACCCGATGAATTTCATTAAACAGTTTTTTGCGTTGATTTTGCGAATGAGAAACCACAATATAATTATATGCGGTCGAGAAACTAAAGCAGAAATAAGCCCCAGTTCAGCGCGTTATAGGCAGTAGCCCAATTCTTGTACTTTGTTGGATGAATACAAAGCTGAAAGTAGAAGTAGCCTATGGTATGTATCAACAAACGTATAGTGACGACCGACATGAAAGATTTAGGTTATAAATCTGTGAACTGAATACCTACTTTACAATCGTTTGTTTGACCCGTCTAGGAATCAAATTCGAGTCTACAGCTCCAGAGGCAGACGCTCTTAATTATACCACTCGGCCATCTGAGGGATAAATTTCTACCCAAAACTTAGCACTTTCATTACCGTATGTCCGTAAAGTGTAACTGTACACTATGTTATGTCAGTTATTGCAGTACTGATAAACAAGAGTAGTTTTTAGCGGTAATTGCTGAAGCAACCAATCAGATTTCTGTGAGGTGACCACGTGGCCATGAGTAGCCGCCTACACAAAGATGTTAATTGGTCCGTCGCAGAACCGTGTGGGCTGGTATGGTGCAGCGTGTTAAGTGATTGCTGATTAGTCTATTTAAGCAGGAGAGGATAGTGTGAAATAGCACGCTGTGTTTAGGCAGTAGAAGGAACAATATGGAACAGTTGGTTAGCGTACAGTATAATGCCGGTATCAAGTAGTATAAATCGTAGATCTTGTTTAGACTAAAGCTGTAACACCGTTAGTCAGTAGAGCAGCGTTTTTCAGCCTTTTCCTTAATAAACAAAAATTTTTTGAAATGTCATCTGCTACCATGACTAGGACGATGGCCATAGGGGGCGACCCTCCATTTGTGAAATTTGATAATGTCGTGTTAAAAATTCTGGTAAAGTAAGGTATTTTTGGGCATGGTTTGAAAGCTCAAAAAATAGTTTTGATCTTTTGAATTATATATTGATTCCCTAAAAATAGTTTCTTTTCAGTTCAGCAAGTTTTATCATTTGTGAGCAAATAACAACCTAGTAAAAAATGCCAACTTAGCAGTTTGTAGACTGAATGGGCTTGTCGCATGGGGTGATGTGAACAATCGGCCGTCAGCGACTTTTCTCATTTTACATTCTTTTGAGGTTAAGGTTTAACGGAACCCTAACCATTTGTCGCCTGAGGTCAGAAGAACGTGAAACGAGCGAAGTTGCTGACGGCCGATTTTACATTGACGGCCAATTGTTCACTACACCCGTTGCATGGCACCTCTCTTCATATTAGGGATGTGCCGATTAATCGAAATCGGCAATCGGTAAGTATCGGCAATTTTTTAAGAATCGGCATCGGTAAAAAATAGCCGATACCTGGTTTTTCAGAAACACCGGTAATCTTTTGTGAATTTTGATTGCTCTTTTTGAAAATTATTTCATATTGCTTTTCCTAAGCCGTCTGATTTCATCTGTCTTAATCACCTGTAATTCTCATTGCCCACTTCATTTGCTTTTTCAGTGTGAGTCTGCATCACATTCGGTTTCCTGTCTAAACTAGAAATGTGCCGATTAATCGGAATCGGCATCTGTGAGTATCGGCAATTTTTTGAGAATAGGCATCGGTATTTTTTTGAGTACCAGTATCGGAATCGGCAAAAATTTCTGAATCGGTACATCCCTACTTTATATATATGTTTAGTCTACTGTACATGTCATGTAAAGGCGTTTTGTGTAGTGATTTAAAAGCAAATTTGTATGAAGTCATTGTAATGTTTTAGTCTTGTGTATGATGTTTTTGCTGCTGTTATTAGAATGTTTCATAACTGGATTTTCTATAAATTTTCTAAATCAGCCTTAAATTTTGAGCAATTGCAACTTTTTGGACAGTGTTTTTGTCACTAGTCATTGTGGTAACTTATTAGTAAATGCATATTTCGATTCTCATCAGTTTTCTGATAGTGTGAAGATCATGCGCTAGGTAGATTTTTGATTCATTTTGGTCATTTACATGTTTACTTTACCTAAATAATAGGTTTAAGACTTGGGTGCAGTCTGAATGTTCGTTGACTCATTTACTTATTCATTGCAATGAAATTTAAAATTTTGCATGAGGAAATTGGGCAGTCAAAGTTTTGTTTATTTTGTTTAGGCGGTGGTAATGTATTGGGTGTGGGTTAACCAGTTAATAGTATATCACAAAGCATGGTTCTTATCAAAATTTGTGAGCAGCCCTTGAAAATGCCACTGGCCAATCGTTATTGGAACTTAACGGAATTATATTAATGTGTGGTCAATAGCTTTTTCTCTTCCTATCTTTGAGTACCCTGTTGTTACAGCAATTAAGCAAAAAAAATCTCTTAACTTATTATTATCAGCACAGTGCTTGGATGGGAGATTTTTGTTTTTTTTAAGATTAGAAGCTTAGCTATCCCTGCAGGCTGCTAATTTCTATGTTTCTGCTTTTTTCTTATACTCTTGTATTTAATTGAAATGAACTTGATGAGATTAGTTATTGTGTGACGAAAACTGGAAAATAATGCTTTATGGTATATGGCTGCCGCAATTTAATTTTGTTGTGGGTATGTGCATTGAGATTTTTTTAAATGTTTAAGTTCTCCGATTGCCACTGATACGAGATCTTGCTCTACTGTATTATTTTCTTCCTTACAGACAAATTACGTATTTTGCAGTATGGAAGATAACATTTCAAAAGTATTGCCCAAGCTGTCCGAGAGTGAAATTAGTAATATTGTTTGAATATTACAAGGGTTAAGAGTTGAAACTTGCGTCGATTTAAAGCACTTGGAGCCATCCGGTTTTGCCGTTACCGTAAAGTTAATACAAGCAAAGAAACTAATCAATAGTTGGGTACTTGATACCGACAAAGCTGTGTCGTCATTATCGACAGAAGGAAAATGACTTATTAACTGAGTATTTGCTGCACATTGTAAATTTGATTGATTATGTTTTGAAATGGTCAGAGGATTCAAGTGACTATTCTTCAGATATTGCAAATGTTTAGCAGCACAGTCAATTGCTGAGCCTGAGGGGTATGGGTGTGTGAATCCTGCACATACTTGGGAACATGATATTTACCTGGGCTATATGTTGTCTTTGGTAAAAACGAACTCGATCGTATTATGGGTGAAATAATTTTGTGTGCTGCGAAGAATAATTTCTTGCTTTTAATTTCGTTGGAAATAAGGAAAAAGACTGCTTGCTTTCAATTTCGTTTGGGAGTTTATATTATGAGGCATACTGAAAAGCAATTTAATAGCATATCAGTTGATGACTTGAATGATTACTACCCTTTGCTTGCATACAACTATTTGCATCAAACTGAATGCGTGGTAGGTATTAAAGCCCTCCGTTTAAGTTTGTTGTGGGATTTTCCACTGCGATTTTTTTAAGTGGTAATCATTTCTATTTGGTTCTTTAAAGTATTCATCTGGAGTTTTGCTTTTTTTATGGGGCAAAATGTTGAAAAAATTCGAGTTGTTTTCGTTTCTAATTTTTACTCTGTTTTTTAACCTTGTTTAAAAATTTCGCTCCTAGTCAGTGTTTATGCTGATGTCTTATATTTTGCTGTATGTGGGTAAACGTTAGAACACCAAAAGGACTCCATTTTCGATAATACAATTTACAAGTCATAGTTTTTGCGTTTTGCTGTAAAAGCTATGATTTTGCTAGTTTTTCCGTTGCGCAGAGTCAAGGCCTTTGTGATTGCAGCTGGGTGGCAAGTTCATTCGTTTTCTGCGACACTTTTTCATTCGTCACATTTGCATAAGCCATGACTTATCATCATCATCTTTTAGGTCGCATTGTTTAAGCCACCATAAATTGTTTAAAGTTTATTATGATGGTGCTGTTTTTAAACAAAACAGTTTTTTAGTCCTCACGAAATCCTATAGGACCTGCCAAAGCTGCCTTACGCTAAATTGTAAGATACTTGGTCGTATAATTTACATTACAGGAAACAACCTTGGCCAGCATTGGGTGGGTGGCTTTAGCACATCATTTAACACCGCTTCATCTTCATGTTTTTGTCGGTTTCGCAATATTTACCTTGCAAGGTAAAGACGTTGTTGCAAAGCCAAGTTTGTGCGGAGCATTGCGTACAATTGCTTTAACGTTAACGTCTAATATGTGCTTTATCTTAGCATTTTTTTAATGGTGCTGTTTTGACTTTCAATAAAAGCGAATGTTTCTTAGCTGCGTTTTTTTTTAAGTGTTAGATTTTCATTGCTATATACTCTTAATTAATCAGTTTATACACATTAATTTTATAATGAAAATATGACATATAGGAATTTAATGACAAAGCGTCGCTTAGTTGAAATTTTGTTTCAATTGAACTGGTGTGATAGCCTTGAAGATTTCAATTGACGCTAACTTTGCAACGCATTTAAAAGGACTGTTGTACAATTCTTAATTTTGAATGTCAAATACGGAAATAGTAGCTGTAGTATAAATACTGAAATAGTAGCTGTAAATAGTAAATAGCTGTAAATAGTACTGAAATAGTAGCATAGTATTACTGAAATAGTAGCTGTAATGCGAGTACTATTTTGAAAAGTCAAAAAGTTGCCTTCTCTTTCGTTAGTAAATTTTTACTGCTAGCAGGAGTAAAAGTTACAACAGTAGAGCAGTAAACTATCAGCTATCACATTTTTAGTTAAAATAAAACAATCATTATGCGTAAACTAAATAACTTTTTTCTAGTAATTTTACAATCAACAGTCAGTAAAAGCTTTACTGCATTAGCTAAGTAATCTGATTTACCATTATTTAGTATAAAATTCAGAGTAATTTCTATTTCCTGTCTGTGAGCATTATTTTAATTACTTACCAAAGGCAAGTCATTTATATACTAAAATCGAGAGTCAAAAAGTTGTCTCCTCTTTTGTCGGTAAAATGACGAGAAAAATTTTTACGGTGTGCAAGCGAACTGGGCACCAGGGCAGGAAGATGGGCGAACCACAGGTGCAGCATTGGGTGGCGGGAGGGCACTTCTCGTCTGCAATCATTTTTTGATGATGTGGACGCCCTTCCACCTGGAATGGGGCTTACCAGACTCACCTGGGTCAGGCTGAACCGTCTCCGGACTGGAGTCGGCCTCTTTCGGTCATCAACGCATAAATGGGACATGGCTTCCACGGCATCCTGCGAGTGTGGTGCAGAGGAACAGACCGCAGACCGTATTATAAAATCCTGTCATATATACCGCCATCCAAATGGGATTCGGGGTCTGCTCGCTGTGAGCGAGAGCTTGACAAGGGAGCTGTCTGATCACGCCCAGCTATTTAGAGTGATGCTACTTCCCGATGCAACATCGCACCCACACGAAGAAGAATATGGTGCGGTGTCTGCTCTGATAACCATTTTTTGACTCAGCGCCTAGACTAACTACAGCGACTGTTCGTTCTACAGCTTGACTGTGATAAGAAATATTATCAAACCGAAGTGGCGTTTGTTCTACTTCCTTTGAAGTTTCCATTTTCCCTAACAATGAAGGTATTGCTATTTCACCCTCAAAATGGCTCAAGGTAGTGTTTTGCACTATGATTTATTTTTGGAAGCACGAAGTTCCGCTCTTTTTTTGGTCCATTTGAATGAGAAATGAAGGCGAGTGCTTTTTTCCGTATGCTTTGCTGCTCATCTGCTAACATGGCTATCAGAACGTTTTCTGGATGAGCAAAAAAAGAGTTTTTGTTTAGAGTAGGCTATAGTCACTACAATCTCTTGATGTTGAGCTTTTAACTTCCAGGAGCACGACAAAATGAACCAAAAGTTTCGTGCACCATCGCTCACGCTTGAATGACATTTTATTTGTCCATCCCGGTGCATACGAAAATATAACAATTCTAACCAAATCTGTTAACTTCTTTGTTGGATTAGTTGTGCTTATATACAAGCGAAGTATTCTATTCGCTCGAGTGAGCCATCAAGTGTGTGATGTAATGCTCCCGGAGATCGCATGCTTAGTTCTTGTGGCACTGTTCCTGTACTGACACTTTAACATATTTCACATACATGCTGTAAGTAGCGCTGGTCGGTACTTAGGTCTATTATCACTTTTGGTGACATATGTGGTATACCGCTTGGAATTGCCTGGAAAGCAACAGGCCGTAACTGATGCACTTTTTTTTTTATTCGTTTTCCAATTTCTCCAGCAAATGTAGTAGGGCCTGTAGTTTTTCCATCAAAAGCATCAAACAGGTGACGAAAGGGTTGTTCATTCAGATGGAGCAAGCAAACTATCCATTGAAGGGGTCTTTTCAGAAATAATTCGAAACGTTTTATGACTCCGCTCACCTTACCAGTGTTTACAGCTGTACCATTACAAATGACTGCTTGTTGAGTATCTTCGCTATTTGTTCCATTGACGCAACTAATTAGCTCGCCTGTAATGGAACGTGCAGAGCCATCATCAGGAGTAATCTGATCCACATATTGAGAGCCCGGCTCTTCGATGATGGTATAATGCTCCTCCTGAATAGTTTCTTCACTTGTCTTTGTTACACTATTTTTCATATAGCACGTGGTGGCAATGAAGTAACACAACACTCATGGACTATCGTCAGAATGTGAGTTTCACTTAAAAGAAATGTTGCAAACACCAAGTGCTTAATTACAGTTTTACAGACTGCATGATGCGGTGGTTAAGACATGGGTACTCGTTTTAGCAATGATACCATGCCGTTATTTTATCGCTATTTTCACTTCGGCTTATACATCGAACTAACCATAGCACGAAAGAATTATAAAATGCCCAAAACGATTTTCTAATACTTGCAAGTCAAACATTTCAAAGTTTTATCAAAGGTTAAATACTCCATAAATTTGGCAAAAATGAAAAAAAATATGAAATTTTGGAAAAAATGTGCACGCCAGAGACAAGTTGCACAAACGTTGTTTTTGCATATTTTGAATTAGTATGTGGTGGTTAACTCCGTGCACAGTGTGGAATTTTCAAAATGAAAAAAAATGCCAAAATTGACCTACCCTGGTGTAGAGGTCATTCAACTTGAATGTGTTAAGCTGAGCACAATAAAGATTAGCGTTTCTCTGCCAATGACAATCCACATTTTGTTTAATGGCACGATTTTGAAGATTGGAAAGACGCTTTATGTAAGATTTGAATGTACCCCAAATTGCAATGCCATAGAGTAACCATGGAAGCATAATTGTCGTTGTAATTTACCGACATCCAGAGACAAATTTTCAAGCCTTTAAAATTTCTCTCACGAATATATTGATAGAACTAGAAATTGAATTACGTCGAATGTGGAGATATAAATATTAATTCTTTAGCAATAAATAATACCAAGATAAAAAATTATCTTAATTCTTGAATATCGGTAGGATATAGAAGTTGAGGTCCCAACAAGATTCTCTAAAGCGAGTAAACCTTCTCTACTAGATCACATTTACTCCAGCATTACCAGAAAAACGCTTTTAAGTAAACCTTGTTTAATTGGTTGGCGGTATAGAACTTGAGAATAACTTTGAAAACAGCTGTTTTCGCGTTAGGCTTCAAGAAACCCTCTGTCATAACTCCTTTTGAGTAGCTTTGAAAAAAGCTGTTGTCCCAGAAGCTTTTCGTGACGCACTCTTCAGTGGGTAATCGCGTCAAAGTGGAAACGAGAGAGAAAAATCTGGCGATTGATAAATATCAGTTTCGGACGGCAGCGAAGCGGTAGTTACATCAACGAATCCAATCGAGCGCGGGAAAGTCACGCACAGTTCTGATTGGACAAGTCGTGCGAACCTAAATTCTACTTGAACAGTTCAAGAGTATAGACAAACTCTTTCTGTTTGCATAGATTAGGTCGTCGTACTTTAATGTAGCTTGCTTCGAGCAGACTAAGATGGAAAGGGCTGCGCGCAGTGTCCAGAATAGAGAATTGATCATCGTTGTAATTGGCAGCACATTGGTTGTTTTCTAATAAGTGTTGTCCAATTGCCGAGTCACATTCTGGAGTGGGTTGTTTACGCTTGCACGCTCGGTTAGGTTGCACCCGCTGGGAGGCTGTGTGCTGTCGTAGCCATTTCGGAACGTGCTGCTTGATGCGGTCTTGAAGTCGTTGAGCTGTTCTACCTACTTACAGACTGTCACAGTGGCACTTATACTCATGGATGAGGGAACTCTTTTGAATGGCAGGTAGAATATCCTTCAGACTAGCAGGCAGCATTTGTCTGGAGACAAATACAGTCCGTAAAGCCACGAGATCCATAACAGTTTTCAACAGCGATTCGGAGGTTCCTTTCTAGTGTCAGCGCCGCCTTGCCAGTGTAGGTGACCCGGAGGTAGACCGGACACTTATCAGGGCCAAACCGCTTGGGGCGTGAAAACTGCGTGATCTTCTTGGATATTTGTTCAACAACAAAATCCTCAGGGTATCCATTGTCCAGTAAGATTTCCTTAATCCGGTTGATTTCTTCCTTCAGTTGGCTTTTGGAGCAGATCTTCAAGGCACGATGAACGAGCGTTGACACTAAATTGGCTTTAAGTTTTATTGGCGTAAAAGATTCCCAGCATAGGTACTGGCCTGTGAACGTAGGTTTGCGATAAACTTTCGTTTCGTAGCAGCTCTTTGTGGGTTCAACGTGGACGTCGAGGAAAGGAAGAAAGTTGTTTTTCTCCTTTTCAAAAGTAAACTGAAGAAAGGAATGTAAACTGTTAAGTCTAATTAAAAATTCCTCTGACTCTTTTTCACTTTGAAAGATGACAAAAGTGTCATCGACATACCTGAAATACACGGCAGGTTTGGATATTTCAGAAAACAGCTTTTCTTCATAATATCCAACGAAGATGTTGGCTAAAGCGGGGCCAAGCGGTGAACCCATAGCCACTCCATCTATTTGCCTGTAGATGGTGTTGTCAAAACAGAACTCAACCGTACTTGTGGCACTGTGCAACAGTTCCACAAATACCTCTTTTGGAATACAAGGTTGAGAATCAGGGATGTTATGCAGCGTGTCTGCACATATCGCGATGGTTTCATCTAGCGGGACGTTCGTAAACAAGCTGCTTACATTGAACAAACACATAAAACTATCGATCTGCCCGTCCAGTTTTCGAATGTAATCGGCAAACGTGAACGAGTCAGAAATGCAGTGTGCTGTGTAACGGTCCAATACCGGTACGTAGGTAGAACAGCTCAACGACTTCAAGACCGCATCAAGCAGCACGTTCCGAAATGGCTACGACAGCACACAGCCTCCCAGCGGGTGCAACCTAACCGAGCGTGCAAGCGTAAACAACCCATTCCAGAATGTGACTCGGCAATTGGACAACACTTATTAGAAAACAACCAATGTGCTGCCAATTACAACGATGATCAATTCTCTATTCTGGACACTGCGCGCAGCCCTTTCCATCTTAGTCTGCTCGAAGCAAGCTACATTAAAGTACGACGACCTAATCTATGCAAACAGAAAGAGTTTGTCTATACTCTTGAACTGTTCAAGTAGAATTTAGGTTCGCACGACTTGTCCAATCAGAACTGTGCGTGACTTTCCCGCGCTCGATTGGATTCGTTGATGTAACTACCGCTTCGCTGCCGTCCGAAACTGATATTTATCAATCGCCAGATTTTTCTCTCTCGTTTCCACTTTGACGCGATTACCCACTGAAGAGTGCGTCACGAAAAGCTTCTGGGACAACAGCTTTTTTCAAAGCTACTCAAAAGGAGTTATGACAGAGGGTTTCTTGAAGCCTAACGCGAAAACAGCTGTTTTCAAAGCTATTCTCTAAACCTTGTTTATTTGATATAAAAAAGTTAGCTAAAGTTGGACCCAAAGGTGACCCCATGGCCACACCATCTATCTGTTTATATGAATTATCATTAAAAGTGAAAAAACCTTCCGTGGCGAGATGCATCAATTTGATAAATATATCTTTTCTGATTGGTGGTGTATCGCCATTATCTTTGAAGAAAATTTTTTTCGCCGTAATTTCAATTGTTTCAGTTAAAGGCACATTTGTAAATAAAGACACCACGTCAAAACTAACGAGCATCTGATTAGGGTTAAATTGAAAGTTTTTAATTTTGTCTAAAAACTCATCCGTCGACTGAATCATTTTTGCATCCGGCATATATGGTGTGATAAGATAGTCCAAAAACTTAACCAATTTATTCTCGGGAGTGTTAATCATTGATACAACTGGTCTTATTGGATTTCCATTCTTATGCACTTTTCTAAACCCATAAAGTTTGCCAGGATTGGTTCCAGAAGATAGTAAACATTTAACAGTTTCTTCTCCAAACTCTTTTAAATATTTTCTGATATAGTAAATAATAGATTTTTCTTTTGGAATAATCGGATGTAAGTTACCAATTTTTACTTCTTTGAACTTTGATTAGTCATTTACGATGGAATTCAACTTTGAAATGTAGTCATTGGAATTTAGTATTGCAACTCCTTTACCTTTGTCAAATCTGCATATCTTTATGTAAGAATTGTCAGAAAGAGCGAAGGGTTCGATGAATGAACTGATGATTTCGTTTTGTTGAGCATTTAGAGTTGGCATTTATGATCAATTTTTGAAACATAAATTTAACCTGGTCTTTAATTTCATCATCAAAGAAGCCAATGTTAAATTTTCTCTTAATTTGATAAAAAAGACGTTCAAGCTGTATTTTTAGAAAATCTTCATCAATTTTTCTTGGTAGTATGTGATTTCTTGGGATTTCTTGAGAGATAGATGGTGTGGCCATGGGGTCACCTTTGGGTCCAACTTTGGCTAACTTTTTTTTGGGGTAATCTAGAAAATTCAGTTTTTGAACATTCGTCACCGAGCCATCCTAAGATTTATTTTCGCAATGTTGATGACGTATTTGCAGTATTTGATGATAACCCAGCTGTTGATTCCTTTTTGAATGTCTTAAATAATTTACATAATAATATTAAATTCACCGTAGATAAATCTACATCCTCTATACATTTTCTCGATGTTAATATGAAATTGAATAATGATGGTACTTTTGAAACCTTTGTTTGGCGAAAACCAACTCACACTGGCTTGTTTCTAAATTTTAATGCTGCTTGTCCTGTGAAAATGGAAATTTGGTTTGATTTTATGCATGCTACATCGTGCTAAGTCAGTTTGTTCTAGTAAAAATCTATTTTTTAACGAAGTGAACAAATTAAAATCTTTCTTCATATCTAACAACTATCCAGTTACATTTTTTGACAATGTGTTGAAACACTTTCTAAATGTAGATACTGATGTTAAAGAAAAATTGGATGAGGATAAGCGCACAATATGTTTTTTTCAAGTGCCTTACATCGGTTAAGAATCAAGGCGTTTTGTAGCCTCTCTCTCCAGGTTAATTGCATCTAGATATAATATTAAACTTTACACCATTTTTGCTGCATCTAAGGTTGGTGACTATTTTCAATTAAAGTGTCGTACTTCTCATGCCCTTTGCTCCAATGTCATTTACCTGTTTACGTGTTCGTGTGATGCGAACCTCTCATACGTAGGTATGTATGTCTACCCGACATCTTGGAGTAAGAGCAAGGCAACATCTTCCCTTAGCTGATCAGCACAAAAATAGCGCCATAAAGGATCACTTGATGTTTTGCGATGTTTGCTGTGAAGCCTGCAAAGCCTAATTTTCTACTGATAACTTCAAGATTCTAAAGAAATGCCGGTCAGAATTTGACACCAAGCTTCAAGAAGCTCTCTGCATCAAAAAAAAAACACCCTAAGCTTAACAAGCAGTTATATGCTCATGGTGCTTCTTTCTTATTGAACATTTTCTAACCTTATGTTACTGATACCTTTTCGTTCCCTTACCTTCTTTCTCACCGCACACCATTTTTCTATTTCATTCTATAGCTTATTATCTCTTCGCTGAAGTCCTTACCTTTTTGCTTATAATTTTCTTAATTTCTTAGACTGAACTTAATTTTGCAGCTGCTCTCTTCTCTGGTTTCTATGCTTGACTGATATTATTGTTTATCTATAAATTGTTCCGTATTTTTTGTTTTATTTCGTAATATTCTCATTTATTTGTAATAACTGTATGTTTTTTAGATGTCCTGATGAGGGCTAGTTGATTTAGCCGAAAACGTTCGATTTTTTATTGTTTTTTTTTGTATGGTGTGTAATAGAAATGCAAAATGCATAAAAGTGTTGCTTTTCACCATATTATGATATAAAAAATCTACCTCTCTACCAAAATGTCAATTCTAACGAAAAAGGCGAGATCAAGTTTAAAAGATGTATGACTTCATTTGCAGCGGAAGACTTCCTTATTGATCTAGGTCTTAGGATCTACACTGGAGAATTACCTTGAAATAAATCCAGACCTCTCAGTAAATGATAACATGTCTGAACTAACATGCATTTTCATGAATACTTTAAACAAACACGCCCCCTTGAAATCCATGCCAAGGAGAGAAATTAAACTAAATGCAAAACAATGGAATACAAAAGGAAATTTAATATCGATTAAAACTAGACATAGATCATTTAAATCCTGCTACCAATGCCAAGATCCAGGTAAAATTCAATATTGCAAAAAATACCATATTAAATTAACCTACATTAAAGCTATTGCTAAACAACAGCATTGTGACAGTTCATTAAGAAAGAATAGTAATAATTCTAAAAAATCTTGGTCGGCTATTACAGAAATCATAGATAGTAAAAGCACTTCCAGCATTAAATTACCACCAACTTTACGAGTTTATGACAAATCCTATGAAACCAACAGTAATAAATTTTTAGATCATATGTGCAAATATTTTGCAAACATTGACTCTACATTAGTTAAGAAAGTAAGCAAAGCTCATGACTCGAATTTAAAAATAGCTTCATAAAGCTGCCTTCATGGTTTTATGATGCATGATATCACTGAAAATGAGGTATCTATTGCAATTGAGAATTTTTTGACGTCAAACTCTGCTCCAGGAATTGACGCTATTCCTCCCGAATTTGTGAAAATGGCGAAAATGTTTTTGACTCCTATATTAATCAAAGTATAATAAATGTTTAATTTAGGAATTTTTTCTTGACGTTTTTAAGGTTAGTAAGGTTATACCCACACCTAAAACAGCTGCTCCAAAGGAACTTGGAGGTTTTTAGACCTATTTCTCTGTTTAACATATTTGCTAAAATGCTTGAAAAATTTTTGAAAGATAAAATTATGAAATTTATCCATAACAACCATATATTATCCTTCAATCAATATGGATTCAGAGCAAACAGTTCTACCGAATTAGTCGTAACAACTATCTATGATGAGTTTCTTGAAAATCTTGACCGTAAATTGTACACATGTGCAATATTTCTCGATATTAAAAAAGCTTTCGATGCAAGTGATCATCAAATTTTGCTAAAAAAGTTATGTCATTATGTTTTTTGCGGTAAAATCTGGACTATCCTAAATCTTCTTTGGAGAATAGAAACATTTGCACTAAAATTAATCAAAAAATTTCTTCACTTTGTAAAATTACCTAAGGAATTCCTCAAGGTTCTGTATTGGTCCACTCCTGTTTTTCTTGTATGTAAATGATATACCTATTGCTTCTAAGTTTAGAATCACTTTGTTTGGTGATAATGCAGATTTGCATCTTTCTCACCAACAACCAGAATTTCTGCAAAAACTGGCAAATGGAGAAATTAAAATAATCGATAACTGGATGAAAATCAACAAACCAACTTTAAATTGCGATAAATGTAAATACATGATTGTTCGAGGAAAACCAATCGACTAGCCATCATTTGATTCGACTATAAATAATGTAAAAATTAAACGAACGGAAAGCATTAGATATCTTGGAGTGCAGTTAGTTGAGAAACTTTCCTGAAATTTTCATGTAGAGAACTTAAAGAAAAAACTTTCAAGAACATGTGGATTAACATTAGAATGCCCAGTGTAGTGATTTGGACTACTTGGAGCTATTTAATTTGATGCAGCTTTATTGCTATTATTTTTAGACAGGTGACCTGCTGCTCTCACTTTTATTTAATCTTTGATCTTAATCGGATTACGAAATAACACTTCCAATTTTATTTTTTGTTTGTGGACCAGGAGACTAGATTACCTTGAATGCCCAAGGTAGTCACTTTGACTACCTGCTGAGTTTTTGTGATAGTAGCAATTCCAGCTGATGGTAGAGGCCTATGCTGGCAACACAGCATAATAAAACAAATCGAGGGTGAATAAAGGAACATATTATCTTAATTTGTAAATTATGCCGCACCCTTTTGATAATTTGCAAGTTAATTTTTCAATTTGAGTTTTCCATGATAAATAATTTACTATCCAGGTGAACGTCTAAGTTTTTAACTTTGTCAGAGTGTTCTATTTTATTGTGATTTATGCAAAGGTTGATGTCGGAAGCCACTGCCTACTTGTTCCCTACCAACATGAAACAACTTCTTTTATAATTCACAGTTAGTTAGCTTGCTGGCATTTATCCACTATTAATTTTGTCGTCTTCATTTTATTTGCAGAAATTTAATGTTGTTATATAGGGATGCAAGCTGGTGTCATCGGCAAAGAAAGTAACGTTAAATTTAGAAACTGGATAGATATTTGACATGCAATAGAAAATTAGAAACAGGAGTGGTCCTATTACAGAACTTAGCAAGATATACATATTTACGCAAACTATGCACATATTTGCTATGTAGGCCTGCACACGAGCATGCATGTTTACACAAACACCCAACAAAACAAAAACAGAAAAAAAAACGGGTCCTACTAAACACCACAAAGAACGAAAAAGGACTGAAAACACCGCAAAGGACGACTAAGGACTTACTCAACACCGCAAAGAACGACAAAGGATTTGGAATCATAATCGTAAACATAACAACAAACGACAAAGGATTTTAAATTAATTACTAAACACCGCAAAGAACGACAAAGGACTTGGAATCATAATCTTGAACATGTCAAGGAACGACAAAGAACTTTAAATTAAATACTAAATACTGCAAAGAACGACAAAGGACTTGGAATCATAATCTTAAACATAACAAAGGACTTTAAATTAATTACTGAACACCGCGAAGAACAACAAAAAACTTTAAATTATTATACCGACCCCAACCCTCCCACCCTAACCCCTCCTACCCCTACCCCACCCCTCCCGACCCCCCGACTCCAAAACCCGATACCCCCCAACCTCCCGACCCCAACCAGTAATTGATTTAAAGTCCTTCATCGTTCTTTGAGGTGTTTAATAATTAAGGGGTTCGAAATTTTAGAAAATTGTACTTGTTGCTTTCTGGCTCTACTTACAAAATGCACCCGTAATGCTTGACTAAAAGTTGTTAACCTTGGCCGATTCATTCTTGCAGTTTTAGCCAGTTACAAAAAAACACAAAGTCATTAATTTAAATTACTAGCTTGTTATTATGCTCTTTGCATTGTCAGAAAACTAAGATTTTGTTCACTGCTGGGCAGTGCAGGATTAAGCTGTTCAAACGGCATTTTTTACTGCACATGCTTCAAATAACTACAGCGCAAATTAGGTACGAACCGCACAACAAAAAAAAGGGGCAAATAGCCTATATCAAAGTTCAAATCCCGTACTTGAACGATGGTGCAGCCTACATACCGTGGACGTACGGTCGTCGGTTGTCCAGTCCACATTTTAACGAAATTTAAAATAACACAGAGCACAATTTTAATCGAAAATAAAATAACCCTGTTTGTAATGAAAACTAATATAGAACTACTGGCTACATCCATCAAGAGTAGAAAAATATTGTCGTGCAACTTGCGCGTAGTGCGGACGTGGTGGAATTGCTGCCTGTTAAGCACGCTTTCTAGCATAAACTTGCTATTCTAATATTAACAGTGTTACTCAACAACTAGCATCAAAGCCAAAGATTTTGTTCAACGAGCAGTTGAAGCACCTGCTTTTTGCCGAGACCCCTTGTTTGGATTCTGGTACTCGGAGGGCGAGATAATTGCACAAATTTGAAGAGTATGTTTGCAAAAAAAATAAAAAAATTTACATGATGCTCATGGGAGGGAGGCGTTCGTCCCCATCGACCTACTTTGGATAAGCCACTTCAGTGAATTTTTCTCAAGCCTTGAAAATTTGAAGCGAACACCGAACAGTATAGCTAACGCTAAACGTGACGAACATGTGGCCCGCGGGCCACCGCGAAGGAATTTTGTGCTGGCCTGTAAAGCATGCGAGTGAGACCACCGCAGTCTTGAAGTTTCTTCGTTGATGACCGGATCAAATAACCCGCATAAATCAGGCACGAATTATAGAAGCTACTGATTCATGCATCTGAACAAGCCGTTGCTTCAATTTTATCGCGTTCATGTATCAAAAGAAGAGTTTCCAAACTTAAGCACTGACGCTCTGAAGTAGTCATCTGTTTTTGAAAATACAGTACATTATCCATGCGAACAATGTTTTTGTAAAATGAATAGGCTACAATGAACATCACAAAATTGGTCAAGACTACCAAATGCAACAGGTCAAGACTAACAAAAGAAAATTTTAGCGTGCAGTTGGGAGTTGCTACAACGACAGTAGTCCTGATATGAAGCGCTTAGCTAGTTAGTTAATTTATTTTTGTTCGGAAAAAAGGCATACACAAGACCATTTCAACAAATTAAGTAGGCTAAAAAAAAATAACCGGCGCAGAACACGAGACATTTTCTCAAGCGTACATTTTTTCCATGTGACTGCGATGGAATCTCATAGTTGTAGAGCTCCGTACCGCGGCCGCAAGATAGTTCAGAGGCCCGCCCCTGATCTGGGCGATTAGGGGGGCTGCCTTCGTCAGCTTGTGGAAATCTCCATGCAATTGTAGCTCCAGTTGGCGACTGGGAGAGGGCCTGCAGTTGTATTGGGAGGGGGGCATTCCTGAGGCCACTGCACAAAATAACAGGTCCATTGCATATAGTTGCTTGGGTCCAGCTACAAGACTCGACGCAGCCAAATAACAATTTGGCTTTTTTTTTTAATCTGGTCTTAAAGGCTTTTCCCAGATAAAAAGAAAAACCAAGTATAATCATGAAATGGAAACACACAGAAAGAAAACAAAAACAGTACGGCTTGTTTCCCTAACAAGAGAAGAAACACTGTCGCAGCCAGCAGTTCTTGAATGTTTAAACATGAGCGCAAAAACTCCCATCAATGAAGCTTCTACTTTAGAAGTAGTTAGGGTGAAGAGGAGTAGTGAAAAATTGACATCTGCCTGGACTTCTTCTGTGTTCAAGGAGCAGTCTATGGTAATCAAGAAGGCAACAGCGTCAGCGGCAGCGTCGGCTGAAAAGCCGAATACCGCTCAAACTTCTGGTACACCTTCTCAGAATCCATCAACGTCCGTGGACGTTGGTAGCACGTCTGAGTGGCGTCAATGAAAAAAATATGAAAGAAATCAGAGGCGGAAGCAGCGAAAGCGGTTGCTAAGAGGGTTAAAGGGTATTACCTTTACTCAGGGGTGGGCAAAGTGCGGCTCGCGAGACCATTTTATGCGGCCCGCGGACGCTTGCAAAAACATAAACTCCTAACGTGAATCAAACCGAAGACGATTTTTTTTCTGAAGCTCCGAGCTGAATGTCAGTAAGCCATTTTACAAGAGCGGGTTTGATTATACGGGCAGTGGCATAACCATAAATTTTAAAACGAGTAAGGGGGTATGGTTTCCACATTTTTTCAAGCGTATTTCTTTTGGCAGAGCTAATTTGAAGCTGATTGAGAAACAAAAAAGGCTCTACGGCAGAGGTGGGCAAGCTTTTCACATGAAGAGCCAGATTTGGAAAACTGATGAAGCCGCGAGCCGCACGCTGATTGGAAAACAAGGTGAATTTTTTTCTTTTTTGGAGGTCACGATCCACGTACGAATGTGATCTCCAAAATAAAAGGTTTTCACCTCGTTTTTTATTCCAATTTTGTAGCGTTGGGGCTTTTTTTTTTTAATCACTGCCATCCATGATCTCTGAAGGAAAAAAGGTCTTCCGCTCAATTCACGGTGGAAGTTTAAGTTTGTGTAAGTACCGGCAAGCCAGAATAAAAGGACCGACGAGCAGATTTGGCCTGCAGGCCGGAGTTTGCCCATGTCTGTTCTAGGGGGTAGGGTGGGTCAAAAATTTTTTTGTTGAATTTTGAAATACAGGAGTTCTAAAAACTTGCATAGACATGAAAAAACACCTTTAATGTTGTTTTTGATTAGTTGCACCCAACACTGTCCGTGCAACCGGCTCAAATGATGTCATGAGAGGTCAAATTTAGGAAAAACTCTCTAACTTTGTAACCCAATGACCTAGGAAAGTAATTTTGGTGTCAAAAGTTGCGGAATCGCCAAGTTTGTATGTGTCTAAACAGCATTTTTTGTCACAAAATGCGTAGTTTTAAAGTTATTTCAGAAAAACTAGTATGTGCCGAATTTGCAGTGTTTTTTTGTGAGCATATCTGTATCAGCAATTCAACCAAAGTTGTTTCTTCTACTTTTTACTTTCAACGTTTTACTTAGAATTATCTCACAAATGTATATTACCGTATGCTTTATAATCAGCTTCATGACCTACAGCTAAGCAATTTCTGTATACATCAAAATATGATATGGCAATGGGAGTAGACAATAGAAATGATCACCACTATTACTTGAAATGCACTACACGCAATTACGAGTGTTCATTGTTCTGGTACAAAGTTTGTAAATGGAGTTCGATACTTCAGGCTCTATTAGCATCAGGCTATAAAGCCATGAAGATGAAACAATAAGCCGTAGTGATGAGCAAATAAGTCAGTGTGGATGGTTGTTATCCAGCTACATTTCAATTCGTTCAAAGTATAGTCTTTGCATTCTGCACATTTAATATCTTTTTAGATTGACGTTTGAAAGCTTAGTCTGTATTATTGAATGATTGATTACTATCTAAGTCTAAGAATGCAAAGACGAAGTCAAGCAGTAAAACGGAGAAATGTTTAGCAGTATGAAGGAATTTTCCTCTGAACAGTTACCCACGAAATAACAAGTGGTCGAAAGAACAATGTATGAAGATAGTTATATGCAAAGAAGTGCCTCTGCGACAGTAGCAAAATAATTGGTGGATTTGTGGATATGGAGCAATGTCTATCCTGTTTATGAAGTAACTGTAACGAACCGAATTTTTGAAATGATATCGCAGTTCAGTAAATTTGATGGTTGGCGTAAAAAGAAACGAAATGATAATTTTAAAACCAAAGAACATAGCTTCACTTGCAATATTAGACGAACTTTTTGATATTTATTGCCGTGATGGCACTCAACGACATGCCTTGGAGAAACAGCATGGTTTGAGCATGACTAAAAAAGCTCATGATTATTAAACGATCAAAAACATGAGCGCAAGCAAAAGTGTCTGGCTGTTGTTGAACCATTACAATCTTCCGACATTTCATTCCAAAAAAGACACACCAACAAGCATGATCTATTGTTTTCTCAAAGCGTTCGATCTTGTGGTAGTGATGGAGCAAATGTCAGCAGCTACTCTGGTCAAGTAGATAGTAGTGCTAAAGCCCTACTAGCATCAGCACCACTGTCTACTTGATATTTTTTAGTCATTCTGAAGCCATGCTGTCTCTCCAAGGCATGTCGTTGAGTGCCATCATGGCAATAAATATCAAAAAGTTCGTCTAATATTGCAGGTAAAGCTATGTTCTTTGGTTTTAAAATTATCATTTCGTTTCTTTTTACGCCAACCATCAAATTTACTGAACTGCGATATCATTTCAAAAATTCGGTTCGTTACAGTTACTTCATAAACACTTAAACAGGATAGACATTGCTCCATATCCACAAATCCACCAATTATTTTGCTACTATCGCAGAGGCACCCTATGCAGATAACCTTCTTCATACATTGTTCTTTCGACCACTTGTTATTTCGTGGGTAACTGTTCAGAGGAAAATTCCTTCATACTGCTAAGCATTTTTCCGCTGTGTACTTTGTCTCTGTTTTACTGCTTGACTTCGTCTTCGCATTCTTAGACTTAGATAGTAATCAATCATTCAATAATACAGACTAAGCTTTCAAACGTCAATCTAAAAAGATATTAAATGTGCAGAATGCAAAGACTATACTTTGAACGAATTGAAATGTAGCTGGATAACAACCAACTACACTGACCTATTTGCTCATCACTACGGCTTATTGTTTCATCTTCATGGCTTTATAGCCTGATGCTAATAGAGCCTGAAGTATCGAACTCCATTTACAAACTTTGTACCAGAACAATGAACACTCGTAATTGCGTGTAGTGCATTTCAAGTAATAGTGGTGATCATTTCTATTGTCTACTCCCATTGCCATATCATATTTTGATGTATACAGAAATTGCTTAGCTGTAGGTCATGAAGCTGATTATAAAGCATACGGTAATATACATTTGTGAGATAATTCTAAGTAAAACGTTGAAAGTAAAAAGTAGAAGAAACAACTTTGGTTGAATTGCTGATACCGAATTGCTCACAAAAAACACTGCAAATTTGGCACATACTAGTTTTTCTGAAATAACTTTAAAACTATGCATTTTGTGACAAAAAATGCTGTTTAGACACATACAAACTTGGCGATTCCGCAACTTTTGACACCAAAATTACTTTCCTAGGTCATTGGGTTACAAAGTTAGAGAGTTTTTCCTAAATTTGACCTCTCATGACGTCATTTGAGCCGGTTGCACGGACAGTGTTGGGTGCAACTAATCAAAAACAACATTAAAGGTGTTTTTTCATGTCTATGCAAGTTTTTAGAACTCCTGTATTTCAAAAATTTTAAAAGCTTACAAGCTGTAATGGCTATTTAAGTTTTGAGTGCTTCGTCAAATATGATGCATTTTGTTCGCACATTTTCGTTTATGCGTGCTTAAGGCTGATCGCCAGTGCTTGAGTTGTAAAAACACTTATGGGGGATGGTACAACTTTTCATGCTGACATAAGGAGGGATGGTCATTATACCTGCAAGGGAATGATTTAGGCTAAAATGCTTTCTGGGGGGATGGCGTTGTTTTCCGGGGAAATGACATCCTTCCTCAACTCGAGCACTGCATCGCTATCGAAGAGGTTCAATATTATCGAAAAATTGTATACATCAAAAACGTTTTTGAAAATGGCTGGTGGGCGGATGCAAAGCCCTCATCCTACCCCCCGGATCTGCCCCTGGCTCTGGCCATATGCTACACTACAGAAACCATCAAAAGAGTTTGTCATATTTCAGTCACTTGGCACCATTATTTTTATTCTTTTTTTACTAAAAGGCAGAGGCAAAAGGGGTAGGGGGGCATGGCACAATGGTCCATCCCTTAAATACGTTCCTGTAAGCGGGTTACACGCTTCAGTTTCAGTTTAGATTTTTTGCTTAACCCGCTATTCCTTACAACGCGCTTTTTTGCGGGTTGAACCTACCTGTTACAAGGGAGTCGTTTCCAACTCGCAATGCTTACGCAAGCAGAGTGACATAAGTTTTCGTCTGCCGTAACCGGGATTAATTTATCGGGTTAACTCGCTTAAATTGTGCATGTAAATTAGCTTAGTGAAAAAAAGGGACATTTGCGGACGTGATGACCTTTTTTTTGCTCTTCGCTTGATTTTGGGTGGAAAATTGGACATCTGTGGAGTGCGGCCCATGGCTTCAAAATTTTTTCAAATGCAACCCTTCATGTAAACATAATTGCCCATCCCTGCCCAAACTAATCCTGGAGGTGATCTCCCAACTGCCTGCAACTCTACATCTACGAAAAGGTCGAGAGAGTCCTCAAGCACTCAATCGACCCCAACATCAAAACCTAGGCAAAAGCGTGGTCGGATCGAACCCAAATATGCTGAGCAAGAGATAACAAAGCGAGCAGAGGAAGCTGGGACTGGCATTACGGCATCGTGTGCTGGAGCTGTTAGCAACCAAAAGCTCGTTGTAACGCGGAAAGGATCTAATGGGGGTACTACGATGGTAGAATCCGATTTACGGGTAATCAAAGGGCTACAAACCAGATGATCCTAAAGACAAAACTGGATTTCTCTGTTCGTATTAAGAAAACGTTTATCTTCTCGGGTAGAGTTCTCTTGATATGCTATGATGAGAAGCTCTTAAAGTGTGCACTGGAAGTTGTGCGGGCAGTGCCTCCACCCTCGATGGATCATTAAGGGTACGAAGCAAGAGGCCCAAACAATATGAAGTCAGAAACCTTCTGTGTCTGGCTTCCAGACAACGAAGGTTTGAAATCAAAAATGTCCTAGAACTGGTTGGCCGGTGCAATCCGGACATCCACCTCAAAAACATTAGACTAGAGTGAAATATAACGCGAAAGGTTCTTATGGAATGCTACATGCAGTAGCGGTCAAAGCACCCTCGCTAAAATCACTAGAGAAGTAAGACTGGGACGCCTTTCGCTGGATTCAGGAGGGTGCGGTTTCGAAAACAAAGTGACAAACCGAAAAAGGAGCAGTGTCCAGACGTATCCACAGAGGTGCCAATGGATACTGCAACTCATGTGGCAACACAGATTGAGAGCGTCAGTGTTGTTTCAGGAGGAGCAGAAGAGCCTCAGAACCTCAACCAGGTCATGAAGGAAACCAGCTCCAACTGAAGTAGCCTGACAATCAACTCACTAGAGTGAAATTGTTGTTCTTCTAAAGTTCATGTTAGTATGAATAATAGATTTACAACAGACATTTGCCCTAGACAAAAACAAATCCCAGCACATAAAGCCAAGTCGCTTGGTCTTGAATGCTGGCAGACAAACCTTCGCAGAAGTGGGGCTGCAAGCTACAACTTATGTGAAGTAACAAAAAACATTTCTTCAGGTTTAATCCTAGTTTAGGAACCCTGGATTTACGGAAGCTCAATCAGAAGTAAACTCAGGGGATGAAACCTCTTTCAAGGTAACACCAAAGACACAGGTGGGCAGTACCTCGGTACTTTTTTAGTACCGGAACCGTCGGTATTTTGGAAAAAAGTAGTAGTACCGCAGAGTCGGTACTTTTATTTCTCAATTTTTAGGCGGTACTCGGTACTTTTTCAAAATCTTCCATAACCTAACAAAAAAAATTAAGTAAAGGTGAAGTCTGCACAACTGCACCTTTCGCAGCAATCGCTAGAAAAATTTGTTTTTAAAATACAATACCGCCATTCCGTCAAATGCGGCAATAGAGAGATTCTTTTCCACAGGAAAGATATAGTAAAGCCGAAGAGAAGCGGTCTTTCAGACGACAATTCCCAAATGAGTTTGTTTTTGAAAGGCAATTCAGAGTAGAGTTTTTCAATAGGCCTAATTTCGTCTGTTTTTTTTGCGTCACAGTCCGTCGATAAGGTTGCAACCGTAGGAGAAAGTCTCAAGACCTGGGTAAATTTTTTAGCAGCGTGCGCACAACGTGGCTTAAGTAATGTCGAACAGAGTTGCGCAATGCGTAGTCCTAGTGAAATGGATGCGCCCTCCGAAATGTTTTTCTTCGTGTTCGATACGATTGCGGAATATTTACTTTATCCCTGTAGGTTTGCGGATTTCATTGGTTGATTTTTACGTATTTCAACGCAACTTAAAACCTAAACTTAACTGTGAGAACAAGGACGACAAAAAATATGAAGTTTTAATTAAGAGGTCTTTTTGCAGATTTCAAAGTTTATTTTTTCGACTTTGACTCGTGAATATGCTTTTTCTAGATATTTCACGGACTTGCAACTCTCTGCAATACAACTTGTTTCTTTGGTGAATCTCCTTAAAAAGATGCAAAAATATAAAATAATTGTGTAGTTTTTTTGTAAATCCGATGGTATTCTAGATGTAGACTTTATTATTAGCAAGCGGATATCAACTGCGTCTTTCAAAGGTCCACATCCTAAACATTACTGGTCTAATGCCCTCTGTAATAGCATACTACATTTTCGATACTGGTATTGCATTTACTCGCGTCAATTCGACGAGCATGTGTAATGTTTCAAACTAATCGTTGGTGATTATGACCGCATATTGCAGCAGCTCTTGCCGTCTTACTTTGCAGCTTATTCGCTATCAGTAAGTTCCGTTATAAGATTTATTCCTATCTCTTAATAACGCGCATATGCATTTTTGCTCTAACAAACTTAAGCGCTTGCTATATCTTAATTCATAAGATACTAAACTCACAAAGCAAAACGTGTCTTCGCACTTACGCAACCCCATCTTACAAAATGTCTACGTACGGCGTATACGCCACTCTTAATGAGGTCTTCAATTTGAATAAGGTATAGGCCTAATAATTTTGTAGTGAATATAGTAAATTGATGATGTTGTGTTGGTAGCGCTTTGTAGCTGCATGCCTACTGCAATATCTCTTTGTTCACTACTTGGATGAAAAAGAATGCACTTGCTGCTATTTGTTGTTCTGGCAAACACAATGATCACATATGAATCACATGAACTTGCATTTATTAGCCGAATTAGCTGAGAAAGTGTGTTGGAACAATCTATACGGAATGTGGTGAAAGATTTGAACATTACTAGAAATAAACCTACAAAAAGGGGGTGTCGCTCTGGGTCTCATATCAAAAAAGATCAGGAAAAGATTTGCTCAGCTATATCATCTTCCTTAAATTCAAGAAGGGTGATGAACAGGCAAGTTGTAGGCACTAGTGCACCTAGTCCAGCAAAATTGAATGATCATCACTTTGCATTTGTTCATTAAATGTTAGGTCAATAAAAAATAAAGCAGCTTCAGTTTCTCAATTGGTAATTGATAATCAAATTGATGTGCTGGCCATTTCTGAGACATAGCTTGGAAGTGAAATTGATGGACCTGTAATCAATGAACTGAAACCTCCTAATTATGAATTTTCCCATATTAGCAGGCCAAGTAAAAGGAGAGGTGGTGGTGTTAATATTTTATGTAAATTGCCTTTGAAATTAGTTATTAGGGAAAACACTCATGATGAACTATTCACTCAATTCAAATATATGAATTGTGCCTTAATATTGAATGGATTAAGCTTAAGGCTGTGCTTGATTTATCGCTCTCCTCCTTTAAAGAAAAATGATTTATCTAATGCCAAGTTTCTGTTAGAGTGGGAAGTTTTTTTGGATAAACTATTAACTATTCATCAACATGTTATAATTTTAGGTGATTTTAATCTCCACGTTGAAGACAGAAATGATTATTATTCTCAAAGGTTTTTGAATCTCCTGGCTTCTCACAACATGAGTCAACATGTAACTGAATTTACCTTGACCTTTTGATAACCCGTCCAAGTATCGGTAGTCAAGATCTAGTTAAATCTGTATCTGTAATTGATCTTCTGCTTTGTGATAAAGATGGAAATTCTGGAGCTGACCATTATGCAGTGATGGCTAGTACAACAATTTCCAAACCAAGCTATAAATCATACATTGTTGGAAAGAGATTGTGGCATAGTGTTCCTTCAGTTGAGGTTGAAAAAACTGTAAAAAAGCTACTGTACAGTTGGAACACAAAGGATTTATCGGCAAATGAATTATATCATATTTAAAATCACACTTGGGAAAAATGTGTGGAAACCTGTTTTCCTATCAAGAGTTGTTTGGTTAAACCTCAGTCTAAAATACCTTGGTTTACGCAGGATTTAAGAATCTTACGACAAAAACGAAGAGAAGCAGAACGATTATGGAGAAAAACAAAACTTGCATTTTGTTTGGATATTTACAAGGAAGCCTCAAAAACATTCAATAAACAATTGCTCAAAAACAAGAAGGATTATTATGCAGAAAAGCTCGCTCAGCCCAAAAACAATTCCAAAAAGTTGTTCAAAATAACTGGAAATCTTCTAGGAAAGAACCAAAAGATAGTGCTACCTGAATGTGATGATAAGCAGGCACTCAGTGAAAAACTCAACAACTTTTTTAATGACAAAGTAAACTACATACGCTCCAGTATTGAAAATAAAGACTTGCCAGAATCCTGTGAAATATCAAGTTTCAATGGTCCTGATTGTGTTACTTCACTAGCAAATGTTACGCAGGATGAAATCAAAGCAGTTGTTCGATCATCTTCCAATAAACATAGTCAGTTAGATCCGATTCCTACATGGCTCTTGAAATTAGTAATTATGCCACTAACTCAGCTAATTACTCAGTTGGTGAACTGTTCTTTCAAACATGCAGATATACCAAGTCTACTGAAAATGGCTAACATTAGGCCTATGCTGAAAAACAGTAATTTAAGTAACAACGTCCTCAAGAACTATCGCCCTGTTTCGAATCTCCCGTATTTATCGAAAATTATGGAAAAAATCGTTGCGTCACGACGGGAAATGCATCTGGATTGTAATCGACTTCACAGTCCAATCAAAGACCTTTTATTAGTAGACGAGAAACCTGCGATTTTACGCAAATATTTCATGCTTCAGTGACTCTGTGCGATTGGCTTCGTTCGCGGTTGGCTCCATTAGCGAAAATGTAAGTCTGACTCTGTGCTGGCTCTGAATTCTAATTTGCCAGCTGAGTTAGAACATAAGCGATTTTTATCAAGTGTTTCAACTGACTATTTGGGTTGAGTAGTAAGATTAAGCTATTAGTTTGATAATAGCAGTAGCCCTATAATAGGCCTAGCCAAGCTTAAGTAGCCTGCTGGTTTACGGGCCTAGCAGTTTTAGAGCCTATAACTGTAGAAGTGGTCTACAAACAAGTGAGACTGTCAGAACAATCAGAACTTGACAGCTGTTAGAGTATCACTGTGTAGTTTATTAGCTCTACGAGCCATAATTTAGAATCTACGACCCATCATTTTTAAACATTCTTATCCTACCTGCTTACTACTTTTAGAATTGAGGTTAGGGATAAAATTTGTTAGGTTACATCAGAAAGAAAATTTTTTTGAATTCACTGTTGATTTGCTGAGTATTGTCTGGCCCTCCTTAACGTTATTAACGTTAACTCCAACCCTACACTCTTAAAATTCTTGAAAAAGACATTTATTTAAAGGTGATTGGTAGCGAATTTGAGACTGATAGAATTCACTGTCCATCACTTTTAAACACCGAGAACCGTTATTGTAATTCTGACGTAGGAAAATGTAGAAATATGAGAGTGTACGTGTAGTCACTGCCAACAGAGTGTCGTTTTCAAGACCCTAATATTTTGTTATGGTTTCTTTTTATTTTTGAGCTAGTAATGACAGCTTTTTGTTATTTTGATTTTAGAGTTCGGTAAGATGAGCCCTACTAACTGTGCATTACCTGGGTGTAATGCAGAGTTTAAGCGACATAAAGTTTATATTAAACCCCTCAAAAGCTTAAAATTCTTAAAACAAGGAACAGAAGAATATGAACATCAAGAAGCATTGCAGAAATTTGTTTTGGCATACAGAGACCCCAAAAGTAAAGAAGAGAAAATTTTATCTCAAATCCATCGATCACAATGTGGTATATGTGAAAGACATTTTAAACCATCTGATTTCAAGATTTGTAAGTGATTTTAACATTCTAACTACTGACATATATAGATTTGTAGAAAGTTAGTTATGATTGATTGGGGTTTATACTGGTAAGATGTTGTAGTAGTCTATATACTGGTAATATATTACACTATGCAGAAGGAAACTGCAAAAGACCGTTTTTATTATGGTCATCTGATCAGCTGTTCCCAAAAAACATTAACGCGTTACTGCAATAGGTATAAACTTAGTTTTTAAGCGTAAGTGGTAAAGTTGGGTTCAATTCTGGCATTCAAAGTTTTTGTGTTACACTCAGCATCAAAAGATAATGTTGAGTTCTCACCTTTGCTGGTGGAAGACTGGCGAGCTGCTCTATCAGAAAACCGCAACGGTGATTTATTGTTTCCTGGCCGAGGTAACATAAAACAAAATTTCAATTTCAAGATAGATTTTTCTGGCAATTTTTACAGTATGGGAGACGTTTAAGGTTTGAATTCAGTTATCAGATGTATGCACTCATTGTGCAGATAAATTGTGTTTGAAATATTGAGGTCTGGAAAAACAATAATCGTGCACGCTCTATGTTTTAAACATTAATTCTATTTGTAAAAAAAATGATCTTTTATAGGCTCTAGTGGAAGAAAATTTCTTAAAGTTGGTGCATTGCCTACAGAAAATTTACCAGTAAAGTCTTTTCAAAAGCCACTCAAGCCCGAACGACGCACAATTGTTAAACATCCGTTACCAATTCCTATTGTTCATCGAGAATTTGGATGTGTCAGGAAATCAATTGAAAAACACTTTTTGGGAAAAGATGGAAGTGATTGGAATTTCTCTTTTTATGTTGACAAAGTATGTGATGAAGTTTTGTTGTGATAAGTATTTTTTAACACTTTGCAATTACCAGAAATGGCATCCCTTGCAACTTTGACTCTTGGAGTGTCATTACAGCTTCCTGGCTTTAGGCACCAAACCAGTGTTTGTTTGATCACTCAATGATAGCAGTGAGTGCTATCAGGTTTTGACTAATTGCTTTGCATGGGAGTTATTTTGCCTTGGAGTATAAAGCTCAATTCATAAGCGATACACTGATGATGTAACTTGGTGACTAATAAGGTCAAAGCAACTGGTTGTTTAGTTGAATTGAGGCTGTTTTTATTTTACGTAAAAATTCTAGCATTCAAATATGAAGAATTTGTTTGATTTTTGCTTGCCTTTGCTTCTCTAAATATGCTTGCATTGGCTGCTTTCTGCTTTTCTTCTTACTGCAGTGGTTAACATGTGGCACCAAAGCTCGGCAGCTACTACACCAGTATGGTCGCCAGTTGAAAAAACAATCTTAAAAGCATAGTTGTCGTTAACAGGTTTTCACCTAGCACCTATCATTATTTGACATTTTAGATTGTTGCACGATACAAAACCGATGTATCATCCATGTTTGAATTGGTATTACGATCAGATTTCACATATGAATTGTTTCACCATGGATTGAAATGCGCTGCCCCCAATTTGGATAAAATTGATTTGCACATAACAACCGTCTCAACTTTTCTAAATGCTGTATCTGTTTTACGTGTTTGCACAGGTAAGATACTTTGTTGTGTAATTGTTAGGCTCGTACATTTAATATATTGCAACTTTAGCTGGTACTGTCACCTGCCAATTTCTTGCTTGTTACTGAATTGTATCTTTAGTTGGTATGTTGTTGTTGTTACACCAACAACCCAACATGTCCTTGTCCTGAAGACAAGTGCATGACATAATGTGAAACACATTCACCATGGAATTCCAGCCAGTTAAGCCCATCAACTAGAACACAGTGGAAATCTGGTCGCCTATATAAGCTGTTCAAAGAGCAGTCTTTTCCTTGTCATGGAAAAAGGCATCAGATGTTATTTACTTTTTGTGTTTCAAAAGAAGTGCATAGTCTTTTTCGAGTTGTCAGTTAAAAACTGGGATAGATTTATTATAAAAATGCTAAGCAGTTTCTCCATTGTTCTTGCGGGACATTCCTTTGCTTGTTTTTTATTGCATTAATATTATCTACTCAAGAGTATTGCACCCTATTTTGTATTTATGCTGACTTAATGACTCTATGCCATTACTCAACTAGTACATATTTTTGTTTTTTAGGTTTCGACTTCATGATGAAACACACAATTCGTCAGATAATTTCTTATCGAAAAGGCACAAAACTGATTTTGAAAGAAGTTTATAGATCTGCTTTATGTCCTGTGATTATTGATGGAGGTGACGGTAGCATGCCACTATGTACTCATTGTACGACATGCAAACAAATATTCAAGAAATTGCAGTCTAGCAAAGTGGCTTATCAACGGAAAAAGCAAGGATATCCATTGCGCAGGCTTACTGCTAATGCCAGTGAAAGCAGACTTAGGCAGACCGTGCAGTTTCAAAATACCAAGTAAGTGTTTATGATTACAAACTACAGAGTGTAAGTAGATACATGATAGCTGTTTGTATTGAAAGCAATGCTGGATAAGTCCATTATTTATTTTTTTCAGTGTTTCATGTTTTCAAATGACTTTTACTGCACATAAATACCACGTGAGCATAGACTCTGTGTGTGTCCTATCCCTTGCCTAAGCATGATGGACATTACAGATACCGTACCGGTAGTTTATGTTGCTTTGCTATTGGCTTAATACGTTGTTTTCAAAACAGCACCACAATTTCTATAGAAACAAGTCAATGAAAACTCTCACGTGTACGCTGTGCATTATGATATCTGAAAGTGGTTTTGGATATTGTTGTTTATTGTGGACTTTAATTGCAAATTTGATTTATTTTTGTATAGAATTGTTGCAATGAAAGCTGAATTAAAAAAATTTGAGCAGCACATTGAGCTAGACCTTAATACAGCTCAAGATGTACATCAGCTAATGGAAAACAGTACAGATGATTTCTTTCGGCTGTTCTATTCAGAGCAGGTCAAATTGCAAGCACAACACAGAAATGGCCGCCGTTTTCATCCGGACATTATCAGGTATTAGTGCTTGTCGGTCTGTTTTTTTTCCATAGATATATAAGCCAATTTCGTTTGACTAAATTTATAAAGTAAAGGTATTTTTAGATTCGCCCTTACCTTGGCTATGAAAAGTCCATCTTGCTACGATGATTTAAAGAAAGTGTTGATTTTGCCATCACGGCGTACCTTGATGGACTACCGGTAAGAATAGCCAGCACAGCCGTTACAGTAATGCAATATAAATGTCTTCGGAATGTAATACTAATTTCAGATGTCTTGATGTGTTTGTTTACGTATTATTGTGGGATGTACCTCTCTTCATTGTAGGCGGGACATCATATTGCCTGTCCAGTCCAATGCTTTGGATGGTAACCTCCATCTGTAATAAAACTCTCAATGGAGCATTACCATCCTCGCGAGACATTTCAGTAGGGTCCCCATCAATTGCCGTCTGTAATACACTGGATTAATGGCTGTGCTGTTATAAATCCGGCAGTGCAAGGGAAAATGGGAAAACGTGTGACATGTTTATTCCCGGGAGACAAAGCAAGACGCGGAGATCGCATTTCAACTATGCGATTCTATCCGCCCAATGCAATGCTGCTTCTTATGCACAATTCATAGTTGTATTCAATAGAAAATGCCGGAGACATTTAACAAACTGCTGCAATCCTCACTGCGTACACGGTAATGCTGAGCTGATGCGACACAATGTTCAGTGCGACTTTTTATGTGTGCAACGTGATAAAATGCACCAAGGCATGCTCTAGTATCTCAATAGTATTGGCGAACTAAAGAGTCTGTGATGGTAGAAACTTTCATTGCGTTTTCTGTAACTTACAGCAATGCAGAGAAACCAAGTACTGGATGGACTTCTCAAACGACACGTTTTATTCAGGCATACAGTGACGAGTGTCAGGAAAATGAAAAGTTTGTTTTTATTACTGTCGATGAAATGACGAGTAAGTATATTCAAATATCATTTGTGAGGTTATTAAATATATATTTGAACCAAAGAAATGTTTGAAATTTTTTTTGAAGGTTTGGTCTAGCCAACTGGATAATCATGAAGTGGCTATAATTTGATAACAACAATTAAGCTTCATACATTGAGAGTAAAAAATGAATAAGCTTTATATTTACACAACGTTGTACATTTCAGTTAAGCAAGATTTGGCATATGATTCCAGTACAGGAATGCTGGTTGGTTTCACGGACATAGGAAACCGCGATAATCCGCGAGCGGATGAATTGGCTACACACGCTCTCACTATTTATGTTAAATCCTTTTGCGGGAAACCTGGTCTGAAATACCCTATAGCTTATTTTGGGAGTACTTCACTGACTGGATCACAGCTTGCCTCGATATTATGGGAAAGTATAGCTCTATTGGAAAAGCACGGTTTGCAGGTAAGCAGCAGTTTCAATATTGGATCTTTTGCGCTATGCAGCGTTTCAGAAACCAATTGTAATTTTAACATTTTTAGCTTAGTTTTTATCAACTTGGTACGGTTTCGACACGATTATGCATTATCAATATGTTAATGGTGTGCGGCTTTCATGGCGATATTGATTATTTACTAATTAAGCATCCTGATTGTTTTTTATTAATAACAAAATCGAAAGAAAATTAGTCAACTTATGTGCTTAAAACTTGTATTTCAGGTGCATGCGGTTGTGGCAGATGGCCTTGCTGCTAATAGATGCATGTTTAAGTGCATGGGCGCGGATGAAAGTACTCCTTATCAAACCATCAATTGGTTTTCATCTAATCAGGATCGTCAACTACTTCTCATTCCGGATCCTCCTCACCTGCTAAAAACTACTAGAAATTGTCTTTTTTCTAGTCGTGAAAGCGGGACTAAAACGTCCCGACTGATTCATTGCAATGGAAAGTTTATTCTTTGGAAGCACATTCAATATGTTGAATCTCAAAATGTGAGTCGTATTGGTTTAACGTGTTAGTCTAATCTGTTACTGATAAAATTGATGCGTGTATAATTTCAATCTTTAGCCTCGGTTCTCCAGGCGTAAGAACTGATTTCGAAAGGTGTTTTTGCGCGTAATGTTTTTGTGTTATCTCCATCTTTTGTGCTCTAATCTTAATGTCTGGCTGAGGCAAAAGCAGTAACAAGTAGCAAATTTCAAGTTATTGTACAGCTCTGTATAAAATCAAAGCAAGTGCACCAGGTACCATAGCATACGTTTTAACTGGAGCGCGTGCTTGGCTTGCGGGTGACACTGGGTTGTGCAGTTCCGCTAAATTGTCTGAGAGCACGATAAGGGGTTGGGAAGAAGGCGGCAACAGCTTAAGAAAGCTGCCAATTTGGAGACTGGACAGTCTGAGAAAGATACTTACGATTTTACGATTAGGTATGCTTGATTTTCAAACTTCATCCTAAACGTACGCGATTGTTTTCAGTGGGGTGAGCTGACACGAAATCGATTAACTGCACGGCATGTGCGATTAACAAGTTATTCAAAAATGAATGTGAAGTTAGCAGCACAGACATTGTCCGCATCTGTAGCTAAATCTTTGAAAAATGCTCCTAATCCATATAAACGAGCGGAAATGGAAGAAACCGCTAAATTTGTGGAGATTATGGACCTGTGGTTTGACTATATGAACACTCGACCGGGACATGGAAAAACAACCTTAAAGATGTATACGTAAGTATTTTTAGAGACGCTTCTTACAGTTCCTTACAATGTTTTTTTTTTGAAGAAATAGAAGTGCTGAATTTAGTAAGGGATCTCCAATTTTTCTTGGGATCTCCTATACTTATCAACATAATCATAAATCATTAAACAATGAATTCTAGTTAATGAGACTAGAGATTTTAGGAGAATCTTCTAATCAAACGTCACCGTAGAGAATAAAGGTAAACAAACAACTGGGGAAAAAACAAACAAACTGGGGAAAAAATGTTGTTTTTTGTGTAAAGATGGTTTAACTATTAAAACAGGTTTTGAAAAGTCACTCTGCGACCAAAGACCTGCGACACTTGCAGTTAAACACATTATACAGTCCAATAGTGGATGCGAGATCGCGCCATCTCACTGTAACAGTTGCAAAAACGATGACTAATTCTGCATTTGTTAATCACAGCTTTGTGGTCCTTCTGTGTATAGCATTGATTACTTAATTAAATTTACTTTTTTAAGTGACATCCACGATCCCCGCCTGGAGTGGCTGGAGGGCTTTTTCGTTCCCCACCTGATCAAATGGAGAGAAGCCAATCTCGACAAATTTGGAAGAGGTAGTTTAGAAAAGTCGTACTTATCAAAACAGACTTACGAAGGCTTATGTATGGCCACAATGGGCATGGTTACTCTTGTTCGTTCTTTATTGAACCGCGGTCTCTCGTCCGTAGCTACTCGCAGGATTTCACAAGATAGCCTTGAAGCTTATTTTGGTCACCAAAGATCGATGGGAAGAAGAAACGAGAATCCGACTATTCAACAGTTTGGCTATCGCAACAATGCCATAACATTAAAACGACAATTACACTACGCTACCACTTCGAGCACTCCTTTGAAAAAACGCCGTTGCGGCAAAATATAAACTGTCAGTTCTTGTTTTTATTGTTCGAATAAAATTTTCGAAGAACGAAAAAATGTTGGACGTCCTATGAATAAAAGCTAACCAGTGGCGTATCGACCTGCGAGTGGAGGGGCGATCGGGTGCATATTTCTTCAATTTGTACAACACGCTGCAAAAGCTTAATGGGAAACGAAAGTTCGAACACTACGGAAAATTCTCTGCTTTGACTCGCGGGGAAAACCCAACAAATTTATCCGCGATTGGGAATTTTGCCCTCGTTCGTATCCGGCGTCTTAAGAGCCATTTACCAAAGCGGCCCTTATTAGTGGAACCAATGCCTACCCTTATATTTTGGGGGTACTCAATTTTTTTAAGACTACAATAGTACGGTGATGCTTTGTTCTACTATTTTTACGGTGCGCCATCACTACGGAGTAGCTTAGCAGTTTTATTAAATTTGGTAAACTTAAAACCTCCGGTTTTCTAAAGGATCTGAAAAAAGAAGCACACGCCTCCCGTTTTTCGCAAGACGCTGAGAACTCTCGCTACGCCACTGACTTAGCGGCTATCAACATCGCTATTTTTCTTCAACGATTTTCTTAAAGTCCGTGAGCCAGCTGCAGTTACTCTATGAGTTTCTTTTTCATTTGCCATTTTGACTGCGAAACGATGTCCTCTAATTTTGAAATAAAGAGAAATGATTTTTCGTAAGCAGAGGTTGCGTGTATAGTCAAGATCTTGCGTGGCAGTTAGCCTTTCAGTGGAAGATAATATATCTGTTTCTTCCAAAGTTTTCCATAACTCGTTTAGATTTATAGAGTTCATCGATTGAATTGTTTTTTCTCGAAAGATTATTTCGCACTGCACCAAAATTTTAACCAAAGGTTCCACTATTTCGCAGAGTGAGGATTCCATGTTGTCTACAACACACTGGCGCAGAAACTTTTTTTCAATGTCTGACGTGGAACATTTTTTCAGACATTTTCGTACAATGTACCCACCAATATATTTGATTGTATCCACATCAGAATTGTCAACCGGTCTTCCCGAAATAACTGGAGGAATTTCGCTATTGTACTCGTTGTAAAGAATAGGAATTACGTCGAAACATTTCAAAACCTCCGACATAGTCAAATTGGTTTCTTTTGACAAGCGCCCAGCATCTCTGGAAAATTTTTTCATCAACTTTGTCTGGTCGGGATTTGAGCAAAAATCTGAAATAAAGTAAAATAATAAAGATCAATGCTTATAGCCAACTTACTGTAGCATTCGACGCAAAGGCAAATTTTATTGTCCAAGCCTCGGATCGTACCTGTCACAAGCGAAATTTTGCAAGCAATTTAAGCGTACGGTACCGCTCGGCCATGCCGCTGACAAATGAATAAACAATAGTTGGAAATGCGGTACTGGGGGGCTGAAGCCTCCCCTTCATTTCTTCAGCTCTCTCCTAAAAATCTCAGCCCCCCCTAAAGCCCCCCTCTTAAAATGCTTATGCTTTCTTCCACTCCCCATCCTCCGCATCAAACACACACTTATTATTGAAAGCTGCTAGGCTATCTGTCAGTGATACTATCATACATTTTACTTACAATTCAACTGCTCATAGAAAAACTCAGACAACCTAATGTGTTACCTTCATACAAAGAGGTCATAATTTCGACGGCTTGTGGCGTTACATCTGAAGGTTCCGCTATTAACCCACTTGCTCTTGCTAATTGACAGCCTCTTTCAACAACCGTGTTTCCGTTCAGAAAGGCAATTGGAATCTGAAAAGATTTAGATATTGTTTGTATACTTCGTAATCTTAAGATAAGTTTATTATTTTCCTGAGTAAAAGCGATGTAACAAAGATGGCGCAATGCAGCAATCGTACAAGCACATTCTCTGTTTCGGGCCAGGAAGCATCGAAGAAGCGGTAGGTTATCTAGTCAGATGCTTCCTGGAACAATTCATTGATTCTAATTTGGGGTGAAGGATGTGTAATGTAGGCCTACCTACCGTCTTCGCAGTGCTCTAAAGCTCCAACGACAGAGCTCCATATTGAATATATATCAGATTCTAAAATTAGATTATTTGCCGATGACAGTACTGTTTTTGTCTTTAAAATGTATCAAAACTCTGCAAGAAAAAGTTAATATTGAAGAGTCCGAACAAGGCTGATAAAAACGCATTTCTAACTCGCACGCAGTTTCGCTAGGCCTCAAAAGCTAGTAGGCCTACGGTGCCAAGCTGCCACATGTCTACCACGCCAGTGAAGTGAAGCTTCACACTATAATGCTGAGCGCCAAGCACGGAAGCTGTGAATACCATTTTTTAAAGTCTTTTGGTATGACTCGACAAGGGAGTTGAACTCAGGTCTACCGACTGCGAGACGGACACTCTAACCACTAAGTCACCGCCCCGGTACATAAACTACCATATAGTCTAACTTATCAGAATTTAACAAAATTTTAACTAAACTTGCCTGAATTTCAATTTTCCAATCGGAATTAACGTCCATCTTGATAGTGACCAGATTTAAAATACTTTCAATGTTTTAAAATACCTTCATAAATGGTCCAGCATTTTCTCTTCTGCTGCATTGCTGCCCGATAGCACCAAGAGAGCACAGATTCACTGAAGTGTGACTCGACAAACGCACGCATTGAGAGCAATTTTTATTCTCTTTATTGCGCCGCCTTTTTTTTTCGCGCAGGAGTTTCTCGTCTACTAATAGAAGGTCTTTGGTCCAATGCAGTCAGCTTATAGAAAATTCCATTCTGCAGAGACAGCCTTATTGATGGTACATAATGACATTGTGCAGAGCTTGGATGATGGTAAATCTACAATATTGCTTCAACTGGATTTAAGTGGAGCTTTTGATACTGTGGACCATAGCATTTTACTGAAAAGACTTAAGGATCAATTTGATATACGCGATAAGGCACTGAGATGGTTTGCTTCTTACCTGAGTGATAGATATCAGAAAATGGTAATTGGAGATGCGGTTTCTAGTCCTAAACTAGTTGTCTCAGGAGTACCACAAGGTTCGGTTCTGGGGCCAAAACTATTCTCTATAACTGCTTCTTTGGATTCTACTGAAAATTCTTCATCAAGAATTTCGAGTTGTTTAAATGCTGTAATGAGTTACATGAACATGAGCAAGCTAAAGCTAAATGATGATAAAACAAAAATGATGGTTTTCTCGTCCCCTCGAAAATGTTCTCCAGTTCAATATGATATTACTTTTACTGGTTGTACAGAAAGTTTAAGCGTATCTCAATCGGTTAAGAGCTTAGGTATAATATTGGATAAGCACATGGCTTTAAAACAACATGTGTCAGCCATTTTGAAACGTTGCTACTTTCATCTCAAAAACATTGGTTATTTGTCTCGTTATTTAAATAGGGATTCAAAGAAGATGTTAGTGAATGCCCTGATCAACTCAAGATTAGACTATGCTAATGCAATTCTCCATGGTTTGCCATCCAAACAAATTAATAGACTGCAAAAGTTGCAGAATTCTGCTGCTCGATTGGTCACGCGCACAAAGAAGTGGGATCACATAACACCAGTTTTAAAATCACTGCACTGGCTGCCGGTTAATAGACGCATTCAATTCAAAATTTTGCTGATCACATTTAAATGCATTCAATTCAAAATTTTGCTGATCACATTTGAATGTTTGCATGGCTTAGCACTTAACCACTTAATCGATTTAATCCCACTTTCAAAGCCCACTCGACAACTCAGAAATTCATCAAAATTGCTTCTGCAAAAGCCTTTCGTTAAAACAAGTGCTTATGGTGATCGTTGTTTCGCTAGAGCAGCAGCAGACTTGTAAAATATTTTACCCGAAAAACTGCAGCAATTGGACAGTACAGCAGTTTTCAAAAATAATTCAAAACCACATCTTTTCTCTTTGGAATATTTAGATTAAAGGCAAGCGCTGCGAGTCTTTGTGTAAAGTGAATGCAGCGCGATAGAAGTGTGCTATTATTATTATTAAACTTGTTTCCTGATAAGGGGGTGATAAAAGTCTCCAACTTCCAAAAGGAAGCGGCAGAACAAAAACTTTTGAGAATCACTCCACTACACCCAGGGTCTCCAGTCTCGCAATGAGTTTTCATAGGCTATTTTTTCCTTGTCTGTGGTCGCATAAGTATTGTTTATTATTATAATCACGAAAATTAAGCGCAATGAAAAAGTTGAACGATTTTTCCTACTTGATGATCCGGAGCGCAACAAATTTTAAAAAATAGCGAAGCATACCATTAAATATTAGTGCGCTCGACTCCTCGAGCTCTTTTACATTATCAAATCTGGTGCTTCTGAAAAAAAAATTAAGTTTTAAATGTGGCCCGCGTGTACATACGGCTCAATCACAATTACGCAGCTCAAAACATGTCAAAACACAATTACGCAGCTCAAACTACGGCCTGCAGACGTGATGACCTTTTTTGCTCTTCACTTGATTTTGGGCGAAAAATTGAGCTTCTGCGGACGTGATGACTTTTTTTTTGGCTCTCCAGTAAATTTCCAGAGGAAATTTTTTTGCTCTTTACGCATGAAACGTAAATGCAGCCCGCTGAAAATATCATGCGTGCAATGTGGCTCGCTATGCCTTGAAGGTTCCCCACCCCTGATCTATGCCTTGCTTCTTCGTGTTCCAAATAAGATTGTGTTGCTTTTGTGATGTCACAATAAAGCTTTGACGGTAAGACAAATAGTAAGGCAAGACAATCAATCAATTTGTTTTTATTTCCGCACTCCACAACGTTAGAAACACACGTTCATATGAGTTCAATAAGGGTTGGAAGAGCACGGTAAAGGGCACACGCAGCAAAACGGGTAATCGTTGAAACATGCCCGTCAAAAAAACTAGGCATGGCTGCGTGACCCTGACAATGAAAATAAAAAACAATTGGATTTAACAGCAAAAACACACGCACATAACCAACCAACACAGAAACAAAACTGATTAATTAGTTACTTAAACAACATGCCATAGCAAACGAGATCAATTTTGCAAATAAACTGGATTAATACCAAGATTTCAGCCTGTAACCCCAACTATTGGGAGGCTAACAGGTTCCAAACTTTGCCCAAGGGTTACCTGGTGGGAGTTGTGAATGGGTACCTCATTCATCCGCATTTGTTTAAAAGACAAGTTCACAACCGGATACAGTTTTTACTCGTGTCCAGGAGTCAAACCTTGGTTTATGAAGTCCCAATAAGACAAAAAGAACGCTAGCCAAAAATAAGGACATTTCTAAAAAGCAAAGACGAAAATATTTTCTAAGATGTAGACTCTCAAAATCAGGAAAAATCTATAAAATAAGTAGGTATGAAATCCCTGTGTATAACTGGTACGAGAAGAATACTCATTTTTATTAAATTCTAATTCTTAAGAACACTCTCTTGTTCCACTGAGCAAGAGTTTACCGGACTACCGGCAAATGTTTTACTTAGAAGCCAGGGGTGCCTTGGAAAAATTCGAATTAAGGGGGTCCAGTATAATGTAAAAAAATTATTATTTTACACCAGATCTTCATAAACTTTTTCAGTCACGCCCCCTTTGGCGTGAGTTATTTTTATCCACGCCCCACCACCAGTGCCGCGTGACGACTGTTGCCCCTCCCCCTTAAAAAGCTCCAGATGGAACCTTTTGATATCTGCAAGCATTTGGGCAGTTTCGCGCTTTTTTGACCCGGTTAGTAACTTTCCTCATTAGCTGCATTATTTGACGGGACGTATCCAGAAATTTCCTCAGGAGGGGCGCCCCAAACTTTTGAACACGCAGTTTTTTTGATGTATAGCAAAATCAGAGCAAATTTGAAGTTGTAATGGGCCTAAATTATGGTCTACACAGTGTGCCAGTGAGGATTGAACCTGGTAAGTCTTCTCTGGCACCACCGCCCTTTGATAATAACAATAATAATGTCTAGCTTCCAAAAAAGCTTGACGAGGTCATCGAGTCTGCACCCTCTCACTTCAGTAATTCGGCTTCTTCAAAACAGAAAAGAAAAAAAGCAACAACACAAAACAAGAAAAGCAAATAATTTTGTTCAATTTTAAGAAGTACAAACACATTAAAAAGAAACACTTGCTGAAGATAAAAAATAAAATAACATTTTTAGAGTGGATTTTATTTTTGTATCGTAGTTATTTTTGCTGTTTTATTTGTTTAAATATACTCGATTAACTATTTGTTTATTTAATTTTTAAAACAGACTTATGGCGAAATTATTAAAAATTTTTTAGGGCTTTGATGAATGTTTTTTTACCGAACTTGACTTTTTCTCTTGAGGCAAAGGTAAACTGTTCCATACTTTGACGCCACAAACTTTAATTGAATTTTGGGCAAATTTAGAACTTAATCTAGGCAGAAAAAAATCGTGACGTCCAGCTTGTCTAGTGGCAAATTTATGGATATCTGTGGTAGAAAAAATATAGTCTTGAGATAATTCTGGCAGGTTATTAAGTAGTTTTTCTCTTTAGCATAAATTTAGTTATTTCAAGCTTGAATATATTACTCAGTTTCAATATCGAAAACTGTTCGTACAGAGGAGACATGCGAGTTCTTCGATTACACACTTAAGTAATAATTCTCACGTGGCGATTTTGCATCACTTGAATTTTATATAATCGCGTGCTTGCAGCGTTACCCCAAGTGGTGATAGCATAACTTAAATGCGGATACGCAACACCATAATAAACTTTCCCAAGTGAGCTTGGAGGTGCATAAAATTTTAGCTTGTGAAGAACGGCAATAGCCGAACTTAACTGCGAAATAAACTTAGAACTTAACTTAGAAGCTTAGCTTAAAAAGCAAAAAAGTTTTCAAATTTCTCTTTGAGCAAAAAATATCGTTTAATGTTTATTTGTTATTTTTCACTTCAGTAATGCGTTAAACATTTTCAGCTGTAAGGTCCGCATGGGCTTTGATTGATTTCTTTCTTTGTTCGTTTCTGTTGATGACTAAAAAGTTGTGTGGCCCGCTTACTCAGCGATAAGTAACAAGTGACCTGCGATAGCGGATTGGTTCGTCACCCCCGATAGTTAACCCTAAAAACAGATGCATATTAACGAGCTATCATGCAGCGAGAAAAAGCTAATATAGGCTCTGTATTTGGGGAAGGAAGGGAGGTGGGGGGTGTGTAACTATACCTAATTGGTGGAGTGATTCACATTTTTTGCTAAATGCCTCTCAACTAATTAAACAACGATTTTCTAACGTTGAATTACCGAAAAAGTGTTTGTAATGAGCGGAGACGCTACAGAAACTTTAAGTGGGATTGTAGAAACAATTTTTCCACATTTGAGAGCATGACTATTAGCATAGCACAGAGCTTTTTTCACGTGAAAACGATGATCTCTTAAAGCCGTGAAGCAATCTTAGCCTATATGTCAAATGTTCCGGACAAGTCGCGCAATAATTGCTACATGAATTTAATATTTCGAGGTTAGGCAACAGCAACGAAATTACACCGACACAGACATGTTAAAGATTTGTACAACAAAAATCAAAGCACACAAAACAATAATTAATCAATTTCATCAAGGTATACAAACATCAAGCATCACGTAGATGAATCAATCTATGCAACTGAATATCAAAGCAATTACAGATGGCTTCAAAATTCTCTCTACGCAGGAACACTACTCGGCCCACAATGCAGTTCCAACAGACTTTGCTGAAGTCTTGAAGATTTAACGGCAACCAAGTCAAAAAACAAGTCGAATCATTTGTTTCACCAGAGTCAGTTTTTCAGCAAAAACTATCAATAAATCGATTCATTAACAAAAATTAAAAAGACAAAAAAACCTGCAGGCTGTTTCACGCGAATGCGCTCCTCATCGATTCTAAGTAAAAATTAAAATGTTGCTAAGCCTCAAATTAAAACAATGTACTTAATTTGAAGCTAAATTGATATTGGCGGTTACCACTTTCAGAGCAGTTGCAGAGAAAGTGGTAGCCACCAATTTTAACTTCTTAATCTTTGTTTGGACCCTCTGAGAAGCGCAACTGCGCGAAACAGTCCAGAGAGTTAATTTGCCGCATTAATTTTTAGTAATCAATTTGCTCTAAACTTGTAAGGTGCGTTGAGCACTTTTGCAGTTATGCCAACAACTTTTCCATTCCTATAAATCGATCACATTTCTGTGCTTCACTGGCTAAAACAAGCGTATATCCTGCGTCACAACCGTATTTTTGCAATAGTGGAATAGTAATAGCGACATCAGAATACTAAAAAGTCAATAAGTTTTATACTTCCTCTAAAGAACTTGTCTGAATTTTTTTTTTTTTTTGGATCAAGAATCAGTTGAACTTACTGATAGGCATGTTATGTGAGTCATTTACCAAAAAAATTCAGTTTTCCGGTGCGATTGAAAAAAATCTCACTATTAAATAAAATTTGAACATCAAGCTCGGATCGAATTTTTAATTTGAAAGAATGAAATACAACTTGAGCTCAACAAGCCCTGCCCACAGACTCACTCATTTTTGGTGAAATGAAAGCGTTTAGGATTTTAGAATCATAACCAAACCTTCCACACCGTACATAAAATGAATTTTGACCTTAAAATTTTATTGGGGAAGCGGAAAGGCAACAATTTTTTGGTTCATGGAAGCTTGTCAAGCAGAGAGGATGACTGTAAAGCATTTACCCAAAACCACGCAAAACCAGCTGGCATTTAAAAATGCACTGTGGGCTTAACAACTTACATAAATCAAGTATATTTGTTACAGTGACAATCATAAGCTACTGTGAATTAACGTGGCTAGTGAAGGGATAAATCAGCCTTAAAAATAGCATCAAGCGATGGGTGCAAAACTACAAACAAGCACAAGAAACACTGACGCTTGAAACAGCAATTATTGCTCGAATTAAATCAAAACGAACTTAATTGAAAGCAACAAGTTAAATTCGATAAAAGCTTTAAAAGTCAATACAAATCCTTAGCATGTAGCATGCACAGTAGCAACACATTTCATTTATTGAATAAAAACTGTCATACCGGTCTTGAAAAGTGAAATCTATAACGTACCGGTAAGTATCTACATAATACTCGCCGTATTAAGCCGAAGCGTGTGACAAGTGGCGGTCTCTGCGGTTCAATTTCTGAGCAGCACAGCTCCGAAGGAACGTCGCAGCGGTGGCGATACTGTACCAATTTAACCGACCCGGGAATCGTACCCCAAATCTCCGGCACTAATAGCGCGTGCTTTACAACTGAGCTGAACGACCGGCATTGATTCACAATTGCCACTTTAAAAAGAAATAAACATTGAAAGTTTTGCTGGATGTAACGCGCAGAAACTTTAAATTAAAATGACATAAAACAAGCTTTTGAATAAATTGGAATGCCGCAACATGTATGTGTGGTGATAAAAAAACAATTAGCAAAAGAGCACAACTTGGAATAAACAGCCTTTGACAAAAAAAAAACTTACAGCACTTGCTACATGCCTCATTACATACAACCAAACAATATAGGAATAGGTACTGACGCAAAAAAAACAAAAATAAGTTAAAATACTGAAACAAAACCAGCCAAAAAATGTGGGAAGCTTTCCACTTAAAAGCAACAGCGGCCAATCGTGCAAACTCAACAATAATGACTTAAGTCTCGAACTATGTTCTCAAAAACGCTTAGTAACTAACACCTATCTTAAGTATCTCATAATACTGTGCGCACTAGCAGGTCACCTATGTTCCGCATGCACTAAACTGCGAAGAACCTTGTTACATGTAGGGGAAGTTGGACCAGTTTAGATCAGCTTCGTTAAATCGTCCAAAACCGCTACTGCCACTAATATCTAAGAGCTTACTGAAGCTAGTGTTTAAAGGTTCTTCTTTTGAAGGACTTATTACTGAGAAAAGTGGCATTCTATCACCAGCTTTGCTGCATTCTCCGATATTTCTCATTGACCCGGATACAACATTGGTAAGTGAAGTATTTACGAAAGACAGGGGAACTCGATCAGGAGTTAAACTGTCAAAATGCCTCACTGGGGCGCTTGGTTTGTCTGGGGTCTTGAAAACACTGCCAATTATATCCTCAAAAAAGTTGTTTTCAATGTCAGGGTTGTCTTTGGGATTGAGAATGGGAGAAGGGGGTGAGGCAAATCTTTTATTGCTTGTTCTTCCGTTCATCCGCCAGCTATCACTTCCTCTTCGAAATGACGATTGCGGACACACATTTTCTTTGTCATCATCAACATCCGAGGTCTTCTTCCTGCAATTTAAAGTAAAAATAAAATCCAGTGATAGAATTGTGAAAGTATGCTTACAGTGTAATCGAAGTAAGTCGGTTTATCAACCAGAAGCTGAATGCATTTTATCACGAAAACAATAGAAATCGAATCTGTAGGCATCTTCGAAATTTCAACAAAACTTAACTTTTAAACCAGAATTCATCAGCAATTACACGTTTAGAACGTCGTAAAAAGCATGGAGTACATACTTCAGCAAATTATGCTTTTTTTAATATATACCTTTGATGAACAATTTTCTTCCATTTTTCTTTTATCAAAGGAGTAGAAGTTGGTAATCCATCTTCATTCTTAATAGCTTGAGTCAAATCCACCAAGTCACTCTTCACTCGACGAATGGCTCGTCGTACTGGGGTTCGTTCATTGGCCACTCTCATATGGTGCTCAAACTCCATTCCTGACCCACTTGCTTCAGGGGAACCCCAAGATCGGCGTCGCTTGCGGGCGCTTTTTGCTCTAGGGGAAAACCCCTGGTTTTCCAAAGACCCCTGAGTCAAGTAGGTTTTAAAAGGAGATCCAAGGTCGTTTAAAAGCTCGGCAAAACTTTCATCCGACAAGCCGAAGTACACGGACTTGGTTGTACTCCGCTCTTTTTTTGTGGAATGTTTCTTCAATAACAATTTTTCTCCAGAAGATTGAATGGTTGACGAATCTGCTCCTTCCTAAAGTCATGACAAAATTGTTACACGCATGTAAAATAGCCGTTGTCTAAAGAGCTTTGATTTTATGAAAGCACAATAGATGGATAATTTGGTTCGCCAACAAGTATTTTTTCACAAGATCGTGGTAGCTCTTAACATTTAATTTCTATACAAATGCTATAGAGCAGGACTTCCCAAACTTTTTTGCTCGCGACCCCTTTTAATCTCCTACAATTATTGGCGACCCTTCACGGCTAAAATAACAAACAGTGCGAAATATGCATTTGTGATGGGCTAATTACTGAAAGGCGAAAACTAAAACAAGTTACCGTTACTCAATTATTTATTTTTGTCGCATATTTATCCTCTTATCACGAGAAAGCGATCAATGGCCGAGTAACAGCTCAGATTGCCGAGTAGTATGGAGCGTCTGTCTCTTGAGCCGTAGACTCGGGTTTGATTTCGAGTCGGGTCAAACCAATGACTTTAAAATTGGGATGCACAGCTTCCCAGCTTGACGCTCAGCATTAAAGGGACAGTGTGGAGAACAAGCCGGCAGGTTTACTTGTTGTGCCGTTGGGAAAGTCACTTAGCGGGATTCCCCCATCTTGGTGTGGTAGACAGACGGCTGGCAACTCCTAAGCGAGCTCGTATAGCGCATTGATCGCTTTCTCGTGATAGGAGGATAAATATGCAACTAACTAATGCACTATACGAGCTCGCTTAGGATTTGCCTGCCATCTGCCTACCACACCAAGATGGGGGAATCCCGCTAAGTGTCTTTCCCTAAAGGGACAACAAGTCAACTTGCCAGCTTGTTTTCCACACTGTCTCTTTAATACTGAGCGTCAAGTAGGGAAGCTGTGAATATCAACTGTAAAGTCATTGGTTTGACCCGACTCGGTATCAAACCAAAGTCTACAGCTTCCGAGGCGGATGCCTTACCACTCGGCCATCTGAGCTGTTGATGCCTGCAATGTCTATAGTTTATATTCTTAAGCAGCTTATTAAGAAACAAAAGCAAAAAAGCAAGCACATTTATATTAATGTGATGGGTGCGATTGCTTTCTCCTACAAACCAAATCCAGTCGCGGCTCGATATTTGTTAATGCCGGTCTCAAGACAATTTCAATGTCGCTTAAGCAGGAACAATGTTTGAAGTAAACGTTGAACATGCTGACTCGCTCTGACACGTCGAAACAAACGGCCGGAGTGTGGTTACTGCCGAGTCCGATAATGATGGATATTCTAGAGATGGCACAAGCCGCTCAGAGACCCGCTAACGAGCCGTTAACCGGTCTTTTTGGTGGTCCGCTAAAGGCCCAGTTCTATGTTTAGTTTAATATTGGGCCGCTAACAAGCCGCTGCCAATTTTTAATATTTCTTTCAACTCTCATTTTTCTTTTAAATGTGGTTAAAGGTTCATAAAAGAATGGGCTTTGGGCGGGCCGGGCTTTATTTTTGAGATGAGTTGCCGGGTCGGTTACCGCTATTGGGTAAGAGGTTCTGGGCCGTGGGCGGTCCGGGTTGCAAAAAAATCGGCCCGTGCCATCTTTGGGATATTCGGCTTTAAGGCTAGCCATTGATTAACTAGCCATCCATTGCTTAAAATCGTTTTTAGCTACCGGTGCTAGCCTCTTGCGAGCGGAGTTCTACATGGCGTCGCAAACCGAAGCGATGAAACAAAAAGATGCATCCAGCTGTGTCACGTGATACCGAAGTGACGAAACAAAACAGTTTATACATAGAACTACAGTATTCATTCACTGCCTCACTATTTCGTACTAGCCTAGAAATAGGCCAGAATCTTTAGCTAGGTTAAGAATGATGTTTGCGCAATTGCACCAGTTTTAAAAGTCTAAAAAGCACAACAGCATATTATGCAATTGCATAATACACAATACTTTGCGTAAAATTTGTGTACTCTATGCGACCCCTGAAGTTTGTTACGCGACCCCTCGCGGGGTCGCGACCCCCAGTTTGGGAAGCCCTGCTATAGAGTATTGCAACACTGGTCCCGTAGGTAATGCGTTTTCGCTTTCTGGTTGATGCAAGCAATAATGGTGAGCCAAACCAGCTATCAAATCACCGATGCTACTTTTATCATAAAAATGAATGAGATTCATTGAAGTTTATGATGCGGCTAGATGCTAAAGAGAAGCGAGAGCTCGATGAACCAAGAGCAGGTAATACTTGGATTTTGTACCAGGCAACCCCGAAGATCGCGCCGAACGAGAAACAAGATGTCGAGGTTCTAATGTTTACTTGTGATTTCCTAAGACTTGGTTTTTGAAATCATTTTTGGGTAAGTGGTGAAGTAAAACAAAATTGTCTGCACTAAACAGTTTTTAGCAATAAAATAATAGCAACGTAATAAATAGTAGGAGCAGCACTTATCGCGCATACCCGAACAAATGCAATTTGTGTTCTTATTAACAACTTAGCCCACCTTGACAAAGTGAAGAGAAGAATTCAATGAATCGTTTAAAGTTTTCTGTCTCTCCTTTCGTGCACGTTTGCCGCTACTTTTCGCACTTGTCTGCAAGTCAAAAGTGTTTGAGCTATACAAAATCGTCAAAATGCCGTAGATGCGCTTAAGATCGAAATATTCAGATGGAAAAAAATTTTTTTTCGCAAAACTAAAACTACAAAATTGTTTTTACAGTATCGTCAAACTTTTACACGGACCAAGTAAAATTGCCATCATGCCATACTAGCCTACCACTAGCTTTCGACTTACTCGAGAAAGCACCGGAAAAGGTCCAGCGGTTTTTTTTTCCGACTTCAAAATAGCGACTCCGCTGTCATGCAATATTGAGCCTGTAGGGCAAAAAACAAATAATAACAAAGTGTAGCCTTGGTTTAAGAGCATCAAATATAGTGATAACAAAATAACGTCAGTTAAGATGTTCATTACACGAGATCAGACAGCCTACGAAAGTAATTTAAATGTATACATCGTATTTTAAGGACCACAAGGTGCACTGGATATTTAGGTGCATAAGCCAATAAATTGCTTTGATTTGTTTTTATATACATAAGACACAACGGTTATTGAGAAGAATCGGGTTATCGCATAAAGTTCATTAAACATAAAACTCGATATTTTAAAAGTACAAACCCCTACCTGATTCATAATTTAGGCGCACCGCTTGAAAAGACGTACGATCAATTTTTAAGAAAAATGGATTTAAAGTGCGCCTTATACTCCGTAAAATACGGTAACAGAAATAGGAAACAATCAGTTCAACACCTAATACAGCATTATCAAATTCAAAACTGTTTGCTGTTTTCACGTACCGAAGAAAACGAGAACATGTTTGTATAATTATACAATATGCACTGACTGAAGTAACCAGTATGCTTAAAAATCAGACTCTTACTAGAATCCATGAATATTTTGCTTGAGGCATTCGAAGTGCAATGACTAAGATCCGACGTGCATCCAGAATCAATGAGGAGAGATGAAGACATACCATCAGGATTCATCATATCCAAAGCTTCCATCTTAGAAATTGCAGACGCACGATCTTCAGAGTTCTTGAAGCATAAACTATGTTAGTAACACAACAAAACACTCGTATCACACTTCAAGCAAGTTGGAGGATCACAAAATCGGGTTGTAGGAATTTGCTGGCAGCAGTTATTTTGTATATTTTTCAACGTTGCAAATTTTCTACATATCTAATCCATCGTAACACAGCCCACGTCAGGTATAACTAATATCTGCATAGAACTTGCTTACCCCAAAAATCAGTAATAGGCTATATTACAAAAAATAAAAGGGTAGCCAACTTGACCAGGCACTTTTCTTTAAACAGCGAGTTTTTTTTACATTTTCATGACTCCGCCAATATGCTTGGTATTCAGCACATGTCATGTTTACGTTGAAGAGAACTCGTACCTGTACTACTGGAACTGGCATAAGAACATAAGGTCTGGAATCGTGAGGATGTCTGGGCAAAACTGATTTCTGACTCGGATCACAAGAGTGAAGCGACCACACAGGACCTTGAGATGAAGATGCCTAAATATACTTTTTCTTTGCTCAAAAGAATACTTCAACTTTTTTTTAGCAAGCACGCGAATGTAAATAAATGCAAAATTATACCCTTCCTGCGCTCTGTTGCCCTCATGCGACTCTGCCTGGGCGACCTTGCTTCTCCAAGCTGATTTCGTAAGTTATATTCAAAGCCACAACGTTTTCAGCGCACCTTTTTTTCTTCAAGTTTTGTTGGTGCAGTCTGCATCTTAATAGACTTTGTATAGCGCACGCTATTTTGATCAATAAGTTACGTCAACAAGTTGAAGTGTATCTACATTAATGCGTTTATTGTCACATCTATTTTGAATGAGGTTTATGTTTTACTGCTCGCCACATTTTTGTTTCAGTCGCTTTCTCCGCTTGATGGTCGTTCCTCCAGATCGCCCAACACTCTTCGAAATCTGGGGGGAAGCTCTGTGGCGATTGCGTGCTCGTTGATCGTTGCTGGACGTCGTGCAATTTATTTACCAGACGAAATCTGACTGCTTTTCGACATTTTTCATCGATAGTGTGATTTTATCTTTTTTCCCAAACCTTTCACACGTTTTCGGTTGTTCTTTTATCATCTCCTCTTCCGTCCTGGAACAGGCAGATTTTTTGGAAATAGAAGGTGTGATTTCCAGCAATCCAACGTGGCCATGCTTGTAGTTTGCTTTTTTTTTTCATTCATTTAAATTCGCGTGCTTGCTAAAAATATACTCTCTTTCTGGCTCTTACATAGGTGTGCTACCTTGAGATTGAGACTTCAGTATCGCACTACAACGTAAAGCAAGCCGAACTCCAAAAAACTAATATTCCTCCAAAGGAACATAAATAAAGCCACCCAACGCTCAATACACCGTGCCCTAATGGGCAGCGCGGTCGGCAAGACTCAGATGAAAACACAATCACGCGGATGCTGGTCACCAGCCCAGATATTTAATCCGGTGAATGTATCAAGGTCCCGGAGTGATAAAACGGTAAACCTTCGGCTCCGTACCTGATCGACGGAGTAAAGATCCATTCCTAACGAAAAAACTAACGCCATTAACAAACTTATTATTCACTTGTATGCAATACGCCTATACACCACAACGGATAGAAAGAGATTTATTCATCCTCAATGTTTTTTCTTTAAACACTTTTTCAGAAAACAAATCTCCAGAAACAGACAGAAGCACCGGTACATAAAGTTGCAGCCTGGCCTCCTGTTTTTTGTCATTTTCTGGCAAATATTTTTGAAATTTGTCAAAAAAAAAAAAGATTTTGGACATTCACCTTTCAACACTCTCTTGCTAAAATAAATTTTTGTACTCCAAATTTTCTAGTTCAAATACCAAAAATAAATCTCCATTGGGAGGGGCACTACTTAACATAACGTACTAACCACACTATCCAACGTGAGAGGTCTTATGTTAAGATCAGGTCGCAGTGTCCAAAACGAAGCTTTTGATCCAACAGCGACCTCACGGACAAACAAATCATGAAGGGATAAGTTATGACGGATAGAATTTTTCCATCCTGCAATTTAAACATTTTCTGCTTTAATTATTAACTTCAGAATAGACTTTGGCGTACAATAAATATGGGACGAAAATAGCTTGGGGAGAAAAAATAAAGCCACAGTAGTTCTCCTAACTGGACGTTTTGACAACATAGATTCAGCTGTCGTCATCACCAGGCAAGCTAGTCAGTACGAAACTGGATTCAGCTGTCATAATTAGTAGTGTAAAAAAAGCATTACAGTTTTGCTTACACTGCTGATGAAGATGCCTAATAATGCTGTCGAAACGTCCAGTTTTTAGAATTACTGCGGCATTATTTTTCCTCCTTAAGAATAAGCTTTATTTTATTTGATTCAGTACAAAACATAAGGTCGATAAACATAATATGAAAAGTAACACCTAAATCAAATAATTATGCGCTACTTTACATTAAGTCGGGATCTAATTAACTCTTACGATAAATAATTACACAGACCTGGTTTAGCAGTTCTAAAATATGGAAATTTTTCTTCGATCCATTGATAAATCTGGCGGAGAGTCATCTTTCCTAATGCACTGCTATTGATTGCGAACTGTATCAAAGCCATGTAAGAGTAGGGAGGCCTTCGAATTTTTTCTTTGTGCTGCAGTAACAATAGCTATTGTATATGAGTCTGTTTAAACCATTATCAGCAATTCGATCTAATATATATATAGTTTTTTAAACGCAATTTAGAGTAAATATTGTTTCAAAAACAACAACACCATTCTGCAGTGAAGTGAAGTCATATTCAAGACAAGAATCAAATTAATGCACAGGCACGCATCATTTACGTTAATTTGCATCTGTAACAGAGCTAATGGATTTAAGCAAAAGAAAATTCAGGAAGTTTTTATGTCTAGTACTAGTATCAAGTAAAATAATCTATTATACAGAATGAAACTTAAAAACTAAACATAACCTAGGTAGCTTGGATTGCTGTAATAAGGTGGCAGAGTTATTATTTACTCACTTCCAATTTTCTGTTATGTTCCAAAGGTACAGGCATAAAGTTATTCATTCCCATCCTTCCAAGCCATGTGATGTTAGTTAAACTGTCATCTGACACTGAATCAAACTGCTGCTGAGCAACTGGTGACTGTGTGTTTGCTAACATAGTGCCATTATTGCTACTTTGTGCAATACCATTTTGCACTTGAAAAATCGGATTTGAGTAATCTTGAACTATTGCACCTGCAAACACCAAAAACGCATTCTAAAAAAATGAAATCAAAAACAAACGAAAGATCGAAAACAATTTTAATAGCTGCTAAATGTTTTAGGCTATTTTACAACCTAGTCTAAAAAGTCATTCTTTCATCAGTGAAGAGGCAAAGTGGTTGGGAACATCGCTTTTCAATGACAACAACTGCATAACTATTGGATAAACTACCAAACGTCCTCGTATATACTTGGATATTATGCTTCAAAAATTTCACACAGTAGGTAAAACAGCATAGAATATATATACAGTAGAACGCCAGTTAACCGAACGCTTATATATTATCCGAACATGACTTCAACAAAAGAAATCCACAAAATGCCATGCTAGCGTCCATTTGCCAGCAACTAAAAGAGTGTCAAGTTTAATACAAAAAAATGAGTGATTACTGTATTGCCAATGCCAATAACATTTAATAAATCACAATGCATGATTGTATCTGTATCTTATAATGTATATACGTGGTGTAATTTCATAATATTGCATGTTGTTCGATTATCTGAACTAATTACTTATTCGAACTACACCTGGTTTTGGTTACAATAGTTTGGATAATCGGCATGCTACTGTCTTAACCCATAACTAGGAAATAATGTTAACTTCTACATGAGTTACATTTGTTCCAGTGAGACCTTTACGTAGCACTTTTCATCAGAAAAGGACAGAAATGAAAATATCACTTCTTAATGAATTGGTAATCCAAACATTGGTCACTGAAAAGTCTCAAAGAGTAAAGAATTTTCAGTGAAATTTGACTATTCAGATCAAGCACTTAGCTGAATGTAACCGAATGTCTCTTTCTGTCGTTGTTATTGATCTAACGTTTGAACACGAATTTAATGAAGATTCTCTGCATTGCTTAAAGTGTAACCTTTTAGTCTTAAATAATACCGGTATATATAAGCACTTTTAGTATATACGAGGTAAGCAGAAAAAGAGAAATTTCTGTTTAAACACATAACTCAAAAACTACACTGTGCTTCTGAATGAAATTTGATTCCTGTTATGAGTAGTCAGTTTACGTCATGTGATAAAATTTTTGCCAAAATTATTAGTAGATACAGAAAAAAACAGAAAATACAAAATTTTGCTTCAAAAATGCTTGATTTGAATAACAATAAATATGAAAATCACTTACTTTTTGAAACAATACTATGAGCGGAAACAGGTAGATAAAAATCTTGCTGATTCTCTTGCATTCCAAACTGCACTGGAGCAGCTGGATTGGGTAGAGCTGATGGATAAACACAGTGGTCCAACGGTAGTTGGGACTGGGGTTGAAACTGCTCATTTGCAAATGCAATCATTGCATGAGGATTATGAACCGGCATTCCAAGCTGTCTAACGGCCGAATATTGTCGGTTAGCTGCAAATACTGATGTGTTGATAGAAAAAGGTTGTTGAACAAAATTTTGTTGCAAAAATGGTTTTGAAGGAATTAATTGAGATTGCACCGGTAACGATGCAGCAGAATTGAAGTTCTTCCCAAAGGGTAAACCTTGGATGCAACCAGCATTTGTTTGCAGCGAATTTAAAACAACATTGGGTTGAATATGTGGCTCTTCTTTCACTTTTGTCCATTGCACAGGCAATATTTTTTTTGCCATTTCACTTTTTAACAATAGTGGTACTTTTGTGTTTATCACAGTGGTTTGGCTTTTGTTTCGATGGATGGTACTATTGTAAGCAACAGTTTGATGTGGAGAATCATCAGTTCTTATAGTTCTTATTTTAGAGATAGCAGGTTTTATATCAGTCATATTTTTTGAACGAGGAAAAGCTGTAGCTGCTTGGGAGCTTTTGCTTGTTATGCTACCAGAGGAATTTCGACGAAGCAAAATTATAGGTTTGCAGGATTTGACCTTTTTTAAACTTTTGGCTTCATCATCATTATTTTGTGTGACAAAATTAACAGATTTGTCATCCATCCTTCACAATATAATTCTTCCTCTCAATTATAAAAGGCATTTATTCAACAAAGTTCAAAGGCAGTGTAGAATTTTTAATTTTAAACAAACCATTAGCCAAAAGCATCAGCCAATTGACTCATCTACACAAAATACATGTTAATTACTAGAGATGTACTGATTCCAAATTTTTTGCCAATGCCAATACTCAAAAAAATACCGATTCCATTGCCGATTCTTGCATTTTTGACTCAGGCTGAAAAGGATACCATTTTGCAATTTAATTAAATCTCTCAATTATCGGGAATGCATCCAGCCAAAGTTTTTTGCACATTATTTGAACTGTAGTATTGGCGCAATATATAGCAGTGCCATTCTAACGAGTTTTTATGAAGAATCAGGTATTGGCCATTTTTGACCGATGCCAATTCCAATGCCAATTCTCAAAAAATTGCTTATACTCACCAATGCCGATTCCAATTAATCATCACATCGCTATCAATTACTAGCAACATTTTTAAAAATGAATAAACCTGACCAGCTGACTCCTTATGATGTAAAACAATTCAGCATAAAATAACCAGATAACATTCAAAGATGGATTTGTTAATCTTTTTCTTTTGAGAAAATAGGCAACAATTGGGCCTTCATATTTTATTAATTGATAAATCTTGTCACCATTCAAAATCATTCACATTTAGTCAAAGCTGAAGAGTATTTGCAAATTAAGCAAGTTTAGATTCCCAGGCACTGTTCCCTCTGCTCTAAGGTGCAAAATTTGAGAAAAATGAGAAGTTTTGGGCAATTTTTTTAAATTTTTCCTTTAATTTGCCAACTGGAATTGTGATTTTTAGCCAAATTTGAATTAAAGTGTCAATATTTTGATGCAAAACAAACATTTCATACTTTGGAAACACAACTTTGAGGTATAAACTTGATCAATCTTCCTTTAACCCCTCAAAAACTTTGGGCAAAATTTTTATTACAATTTCTACTTGGGGAAATTTGCACTTGCTAAAAACTTAAAGGGAACAGTGTTCCCAGATAAGATTAAATAACATCGAAATGTTTTTAGCAATTATGTAGCATAAAGCACAGAGTGCAATTCATTCAGCTTCTGATACAAAAATGATGTCGCATTTATCTGTACGACATAATCCATGTTTTTTGCTGGTTTTAGTATAGTGTCACTCCTTGCTAATTCTTCAGTAACTAAAACTAACATACAGAACAAAGTAATTTTAGCATTGTTTGGATGCTATCTATTGGTCTAGGGCTAGGCTGATCTTTACATAGTTTACAAGTGCTAATATCTCAAAAAATAAAATTAGATGTTCATGTACTGTGTATGCATTGGTACTTCAAAATATGGTAGTGGCTAAGGTCATGAAACCATAAAAATAACTACTTGGTTCGTTTCATTTGCTTTTCACACTCTCCCCGACTGTATGCGAGCATGACGAAGCAATAAAATAAACTCAAGCTACAGATGTTATGGGCAGTTAGGGAATAGCCACTTCGTTTACAGTGGTGGGCAGCAACTAGTTACAAAAGTAACTAGTTACTTTTTTAGTAACTGTAACTAAGTTACTTTTCTGCAAAAGTAACGGAATTTGTAACTAGTTACCACTTTAGAACCTCAAAAGTTACAGTTACAGCTACTTTTATGGGGCATCTTCTTCCGCTAAAAAAAATGGAAAAAAATTATTTAATTTTACTCCATTCATAATAATGAGCTTGATTCTTTGACGAGCCCACTGAAACTGAAAGCCAAATTGAAAAGAAAAATGATTAATGTACTAAACAAGGCAACCGACAATGCTCTAGATCAGTGGTTCGCAAACCGTTTTGTGCCATTGGCCCTTTACGATACTCAGCATATCATCATCGCCCCTTGCCCTCATAAGCTTGTGTTACAATAAACATCGCAAGGGCGAGAGCTACTGATGAATGGGAATTACTCAATTTGCAAAGGAAAATGCGGTGAAAAACAAAAAGCACTAAAAAGCCATTACAGCATGTAATTTTTTTAAATTTTTTCTGGGGAGCATGCCCCGGACACCCCTTGGGCCTCTTTTGTTTTGCAATCAGCTTCAAATTAGTTCTGCCTTATAAAAACTACGCTTGAAAAAAATGTCGATTTAGTCGACCTCCCCTCTTTTAAAATTTCTTGCCACGCCGCTGCTTCTAGCGCTGCAGTTGAACAACTGTTTACAATTGAAAAAGACATTTTAAAGTTGAAGCACTGTGGGCTTAGTGATATATAATCACTTTGAAATGTTATTCTTTTTGAAAGGCAATCAATTGTTATTACTGTGGCGTTTATCCTATCAGAATTGTAGCCTACTTTCATTTGGTTTCAATATAAAGATGAATGATTTTGGATTGAATACACATCATGGAGCTCTCGGCCTGCACGTTAAGAATTAATATTTTTTTTGGTTTTGCGGCATGCAAAAAAGTAACTGTAACTTGTAACTGTAACTAGTTGCTTTTTCAAATTTGTAACTGTAACTAAGCTACTTTTTTTGCAAAGTAACTTGTAACTGTAACTAGTTTCTTTCTAAAAGTAACTTGCCCACCACTGTTCGTTTATAAGCTTCAGGCTTAACTGTTAAAACTATGAAATAGCAACACCAAAAATTTTGGCTGGTCAAAAATATGGAAGTTTGTTACTGGTAGTTCACTGATATCACAGTAGCAAATTGATGGACTTGCTGATGCTGCACATTAAACTGGTAAAAGTACCGGTACAGCTTAGCAACATTAGAGACTCTTTGATTTTTTTGTTGCAGCTCTTTTGCCGGTTTTCAAAGACTTTTTAGACTTCAGTTTTTTGGCTTTTTATTGCAAAAATAGCTATTTGGAATCTAATGTTTGTTGGGCTTGTGAAAATGTGATAAATTAACTTTTAGGTGCAAAAAGGGGTCCTGCTAAAACCTGCAGGAGCGCAAGGACGGCCTTCACAAGTGAGTTAGTAGCAGAAGGACCTCTAGTTACTAACTCACCAGCGCCCCTAGCGGTCTTTGTGCTCCAGCAGGTTTTAGCATTACTGGCAAAAAGTATGCAGATATCCACAAAAATTAATTCAAACAGATTTACTAGGGTTACGGTTTAATCAGCAGTAATTTCAATATGCTGGTATAAACCAGAGCTAGAGGTTGACAAGCACTGGTTTAAAATGTTGCTGATAACATTTCATGCCTTGTATATGCAGTGTACAAGCTTGCCCAACTAAGTGCAAAAATACAAACGCTGATGCAGATCAAAAGCATATGATGCACTGTGTACCGATATCTGTTGTGGTCATGCTACACTATTATGCAATTTCTGATCATTTGTCTGGTCTGCTGGTAAATGTTGCAATTAGAAACCGCTTAATAGGTTAATTGACCATGAGTTTCAGCCAACGTTATTAAAAAAATACAAGCGGAAATATTTTGCTGTAATTTCAAATATGTATTTTGTAAACTAGGAATGGTTGCAAATCTTTTTTGAACCTGTGCTTTTGCGTGTACCAAGATTTTGATTCACAACAGAAGCCCATTAGACTACAGTACATCTGACACATTCCAACATTCAAGTGCATGCTAACCTCAAAAGCATATAGTCCCTTCCACTAGCGTAGTCAGGACTTCGCAATGGAAGGGATTTTGAGAATGACATTACATTTGACCATGCGTTTTATATAGCAGATCCAGAAAGTTTTGGAGGAAGAGGTGTAATTTTGAATTAGGTTGAATGTTAACTACATACAAACACGTTTAGACCCGGAAACGAACCTAAATAAAAAATCAAATCAAATCTATATTATACTCGCGGTATACGCTGAAACGTGTAACGAGTGGCGAGGCCCATCTAAAGCGGTTTAGCGCTTGGACTACACAGCTCCAAAAAACTGTCGCAGCAGTGGCGAGCTGTTGGCAACACTGTGCTGATTTGACTGGTCCGGGAATCGAGTCCCAGACCTCCCGCACCGATAGCGTGTGCTTAGCAGTTGAGCTAATGGCTGGTACGGGCGTAAATAAGCTTTTTGAAAATGTTTCATGTCAGGGGCAAATTCAGAATTTTTTTCAGAGAGAGGGGGCACCAATTTTTGTCACTTTTTCAAGCGCAGTTTTTTTGGCAGAGTCAAGTTAAAGCAACTTAAGTACCAAAAGCAACTCTAGGGGGGTTCAGGGGCATGCTCCCCCGGAAAATTTTCGAAAATTTGCATACTGTAATAACCATTTTAATGCTTTTTTAATAATTTTTGGGGAAAGCTTGTCATATTTTTGGCCCCTAACTTTGAGTGCTTCATCAATGATGCATTTTCTTCGAAATAAATATCAAAAAAAGCAGTACATGTGACATCATTTAAGGCTCAATGAGGGGTTGTAACCAGTGATGGGATTCAAAATTTTAAGAACAGGTTCTCTTTTGTATCATACTTACCAACAACAGGTTCCCTCATAAAGGTCTAATGTCCGCAAAAAAAAGCAAGAACGGGTTCACTGATTGTCCTGACATTTCAAGAACAGGTTCGCGCAAACCCATGCGAACCCCATCACTGGTTGTAACTCCCAAACTCCCCCAGGGCTACACCACTGGTTACTTTGCAGTCTCTTTTAAAGGACTGTTAAATTTTTTCTTCTGTAATTTGATAGGCCTAATAACCAGTATTAGACTATACAGCTAAGCTCTGAACCGTAAAAAACAAAATTACCAGTAAGCACTTTACTCAGTACGACAGTAGGACTTGTAGATTAGGCCTGCTTCCTATACCTCCAAATATAATTTTAATAGCCTAACGAAAATAATAAAATCTACCGGTAGGCTATATCATAAATCCACAACAAACCAATGATATCGTGATAATAATTATTTAGGCCTAGTCTATATGCACATTTATTTGCCATTTTCAACCAAACATCAAGTTTATAAACGCCCAATTGTAACATGAATACGACGTCAAGGGTCGCCTTCAAACCACTTCAGTTTTCACAGTTCAAATGAGGTGCGCATATTCATTGACCAATCACAAGCAAGGATTTCTGTTAACAGCTGGTTGGCGACAGAAGTGTCGCTTCGTCATCGCGTATGCGTTACCATGACCGCTACGCGGATAAACCAAAACTGCGTCCGATAAAACCTTTGTCCGGGTTTTTCCATCACTGAATAATTCAAAAATTTTAAAGAAAGCAACTAGGAAGAGCTTGTCCAGGATCGAGGAGCTAAAGGGCACCAGCCCCGGGCACCAAGTAAGAGTGGAAGACTTTTTTGTTTTTTCTTTAGAGGACGATTGTTAGGAGTTTTTTTTTTCATGAGAAAGCTTGAAGACCGTTTGTTTGAAGACACCTTGGTACATCAGTCGAAAAAACTCGCCCGAGGCAGCGGAAAAGTTTGGCTCACCTCTGGTGTTAGAATATTATGATGGAATCAATGGAATGCTTGTTTTCAAACTAATTGACTTTGAATTTATTGTTGTGTTGCCTTGACACCTACCCGTAGTTCCAGTGGCGTACATTTGTGGAAATTATTGGGGTGATGAATCATTGCAGCATTAACCAAAACGTCACGATCGTGTCAACTTCTGGGGGCTACGCTCCCCAGACCCCCCACCGCTGTTTTTTTGCACGTTATCTCATTTCAAAAGTTTTCAGACTATGAACATGAACTTCTTCAACCATTATAAACTGAACAATATGTATTAAATAACTTGCCGGTATAGAAAATAAGCTGAACATTTTTGGACAAATCGACAGTCCTTCATTACAGCCAGGGCAAGCTATGGAATGAAATGGAATGAAAAATAGAATAGAATGGAAGGAGAATTTTGGTATGGAATATGCTCAGAATGGAATGGAATGGAAGATTTGAAAAATGGAATGGAAGATCGTCTTCTATTCTTCCATACTAACTACATAAACAGTATATATCAAAACTTACAGCAAATTACAAAGTAGCCTACTACCAAAGTAGAATGAGGATAATTAGTCACTTTTCGGTTCTGCACTCTGCAGTGTAAGTTTTTAGCATGTTGTGACTGTATTGTTCTTTGGCGTTAAGCATCAATACATGTTTATACGTCTATACAGGAGCGCATGTAGGGGGGCATTGTGCTATGCCCCCCCTTTTTTTTTCACTCTGCCTTTTACTAAAAAAGAACAAAACTAATGGTTTCAAGTGACTGATTAATGCCAGACTCTTTCGATGGTTTCTGCAGCTCATGGCCAGTGGCGGATCCAGGGGGGTAGGATGAGGGCCAGCGGTATACATCCACCCACCAGCCATTTTCAAAAGTGTTTTCGATGCATACAATACAATTTTTCCATAATTTCGAACCTTTTCAATAGCAATAAGCTTTACGCCTTAAGCACGCATAGGCCTAATCAAAAATGTGCGAGCAAAATGCACCATAATTGGCAAAGCACTCAAAATTAGGGTCAAAAAATTCAAAAATTTGCCTGAAAACTATTCAAAAAGCATTAAAATAGCCACTAGGCCTACAGCATGTAAATTTTTAACGTTTTTCCGGGGCAACATGCCCCCGGACCCTCCTATACAGCTTTTCTTGTTTCTCAATCAGCTTCAAATTTGTTCTGTCAAAAAAAAACACCCGGTACGCTTGAAAAAAATGTGGAAATTATGCCCCCCCTCCCTTTTAAAATTTCTCGCTACGCCTCTGCGTTTATGTTTACATGCATGTGTTTATTGATCGTGTTTTTTTGCAATGTAGGATTGTTCAACGAATGAGCATGACTAGTTTTAGATTGGAAAGCTTATCCTGCAGATAACGCGCATGTCGCCTAATTTGATTATAGAGTAAGCTATTTTTTTACCATTACGTTATATTACTTTAGTGTGGAAGAATGGAATATAAAATGAAAAATTTTTAGTATGGAATGGATATGAAATGGAAGAAATTTTGCGGTATGGAATATGAAAAAATCGCCTTCTATTCCATTTCATAGCATGCCCTAATTGTAGCATAATCAAAAATAAAAAGTTAACGCATGGCAAACTAATATAAGCGCGAAGAAGCAAAACGAGTCGTGCCCTAGCTGTTTTGCTTTTCTCTAGAATTAGTTTGCCCTGGGCGCGTTTAGCTTTCCATTTTCAATGATGTTCTGATGAAGGACGGCATTGTAGCCGAGTGGTTCAGCAGCGTGGCCGAGTGGTTGTCGGCAGCGTGGCCGACAAGTTTGGAGCATGCGCGGATTTATGGGGGGGAGCCAGGGGGCCCGAGCCCCCCAAAAATTTCCAAAATTTTTATAAATTTTTACTTGTTTGCAAATATCATAATTGGTATCGAAATCTGAACTAAGATTCAGGAAGGTCGTAAAGTCCTTTTTTATTAATGGCTAGGCTGCTATTGTTACTGGTTAGACCTACATTATAACCGATATGAAAGTTAGAAAAAATTCATAATGAAAAGGTTGCTTGGACTGCCTCTTCGGTGAATCAGTGTAGGCTATTGCTTTAAAGCAGTATTGCGGAAAAGCATAATACAGATAAAGAGTTCGCGTATATTAGTTGTAAGGTATTGAAGTAACCGGCCGTTAGCTTAGTGGCTTAGCGCACACGCTATCGGTCCGGGAGGTTTGTGGTTCGACTCCGGGCCGGTAAAATTGGAACAGTGTCGCCAACGGCTCGCCACCGCTGCGACGTTTCTTCAGAGCTGTGCAGCCCAGGCGCTAAGTCGCAGAGATGGGCTTCGCCACTCGTTGCACGCTTCGGCGTATAACCGCGAGTGTAATGAAGATTTGATTTGGATTTTTTTAGGTTTTGAAGTAGCCTACTGATATTCCTTTGTGCTTTGAAAATCTAGGAGCTGTAGTTCAGCTCAGTAGCCTACTTGTAATACGATACTATAAGCCGAGTGTTTAGAGCCGGCAAACCTTATTTCTACCATTTAGGGTCCTACCATATTTTCTTTAACTAGCATGCGTTGACCAAAAGAGAACAGTACCCCCTCCTCGGGCAAAAATTAGTCCACGATTTAAAAGCAAACTAATGAAATTGAACTGTTGGCATGGACTACACTTGCTGACAACAGCCAACATCCACAGTCAACACCCACCCCCTTAACAATTGCGTAAAAAATAAACCTTTTTTTTTTTTAAACGAATCGACTTTTCTTCGTGCGGAGCTTGCCGAAATTGCTATTATGTTTCTTCCGTTTTGCCCAACTTTCTAATTTAATCTCGAGAAACTTTCATCACGATGTGATGTACCAATACCGGTAGTCCAACGTTTCTGATGTGTTTTGCTTGAACTCATTGGCGTAGGAACCCCCCGCAATACCTGCAGCCGCGGGGGAGCCCAGCACACTTTGAGGTCCCAAAATTTTGGGGTGAACTTTTTAGAGATGTAGGCTACACAAAACTTGCATTGCTTATATTAAACGTAAGCTCAGGACCGAATTTTTATAATATGGGGGGCCCTGTGCCTAGCCTAAGGCTGAAAATTTGAAAATGTTTATTGTTTTGAATGAAATTATAAAACCACAAAAGTGTCGAGTGTAGACCAGTCACCAGTGCTGCGGGATACAAATAATTATTTGGTCAAATTTGACAGAATTTGACCATATTAGCAATCATTTTACAAACGTTTCGGTAAAAACTTATATAGCCTAGTGCCCCTGTAGTTTTCACACTGCTGATGGTTTAAGTTTTTACAGCAACGCGTGTGAAATGATTGCAAATATATTGGCGATTATCTTTTTATTGAAGTTGAGTTTCAAAACCCATCTTAAAGTTCCTAGACTTATTCTATTTGGTGAGTTTTGTTAGCTAACTTTCCTGGTCATTTGTTTAATAGCGATAACACATTTGGATGTTGGTACACTGGGTGGGCTAGATTGCATATCATTGAGAGCAGGGGTGGCCAATCCCGGCTCGCGAGCCGCATGCGGCTCTTTTGCCAGTTCGTTGCTGCTCTTTTTCACATGGTTTGTTTCTTCTATCAGCAGCCTGGTTCTGTAATCATGTTGCGTTTGGCAACGCATAAGGTGCATCATCACGTAATAATAACTTTGTTGAGAGAATTACGACGAGGTATGTAACGAGTGGCGGGGTCCAACTCCGCGGCATTGCGCCTAGGCAGCACAGCTTCGAAGTTCGAAGAAACATCGCAGCGGTGGCGACACTGTGTCCGGTTTGACCCGTCCAGGCAACGAACCCCAGACCGCCCCCACCGATAGCGATGTCGTTATCAACTGAGCCAACCGGCCGGTATACTACTAATCTAGCTAAGCAAAAGTATGTGTATTAAGAGATATGGTGATGATAATGCGATCATTCGCGCTTATGCATGATATGGCTCTTTGCTGAAACACAGAAAGAAATGTGGCTCTTAGCATCTGACTGGTTGGCCCCCCTGATTGAGAGCATAGGTGCAAATCCAGGGGGGTGGGAAGGATGTATCCCCTCAATAATCCAGCAGCATCCCCCCAATATTTTTCGTTGAATTGAAAAATTCCCCATACGATGTGAAATAAGCTTACCCAACCAAGACGCTAAAGTGCTAATTATGCGAATAGTGTAGCGCAAATCAGTTCTGTCTGCAGTATTTTTCGTTAATACGACAACTATTTACCGATGAATAGGCTATACTGCTCTTTGTTATGCCAGATAATTAATTTTTGTTCGGGCATTATGTTGTGACAATCAAGGAAAATTTCGTGATTTAGTAATTGAAAAGTTTGGTGAAAGTGTGTGAATTACGGTAATATGCAGCAGAAGCAAAAACGCACGCAGCGGGGGGGGGGGGGGGCACGGTGCCATGCCACCCTCCCCCTTTGGCCCTGTAATAAGGTGCTAAAACTTAACTTTCAGTCTATTTCAAACTAATAATGGTTGCAGCCTCCTTTCAGTTTATTTCAAACTAATAATGGTTGCGGCCTCCTTTCACTTAATTTAGGCAAGCATATACTTTTTGACTTTTAGACATAAACTGCGAAAATATTTATGCATTGTCCATAGTGACTGCACTCACTGCATGCCCTTTTTCGATAAAAAAGGGGTGCTAAAATGAGTGTTTTTTTTTTATGCGAAAATCGTAAAAATTCGTTGGCGGCTGGGGGCTCATCCCCCAGACCCCCTCAGCCTTCGGCGGCTGGGGGGTTCATATATGATGACCCATCACATTACTCGTACATTTTTAGCCAATGTCCACATGAACTCGTAACCATCAATGCTTTTGTATAGCAATAAATGCTGGAGCGGCCTCCTGAGTTAAGCCTGCGGGGAAGCTCCGCACATTCTAGTTACGCCACTGCTTGAACTGCATTTTTGTCATTGATGCTACCGTGAAGCACTTAGGAAGTAGGAGTTTCCTTAAATGCGGTGTATCTGCAGTAACTATGGCTGCACATAAAAATTTTTGCAAAAAAATGAATTAAATCTTCAATATACTAGTTTCATTACACTCGCTGTAGTACCGAATTAAGCGTGGTAACAAGTGGTGGGACTCGACCCCGCGGCTTAGCGCCTGGACAACGCAGCTCCGAAGAAACGTTACAGCAGTAGCGAGCCGTTGGCTACAGTGTGTCCGTCTTAACCGGCCTGGGAATTCAACCCCAAACCTTCCGCATTGATAGCGACATCTTTAACAACTGCGCTGTAACCGGCCGGTTGGTTGAAAAGTTATTAAAAAATAAAAAACTAAATTGACACTGTCGTAAATGCTCAAAATAAAACAAAAATACTGCCAAGGAAGACCAGACCAACAAAAGATTTGAAGAGGCCCAGGAGCATAACGGGGGGGGCAAAATTGTTTTTACGTACCGTAATTGTCTCAAAGGCTAGAGTGCTTCGTTTTTCAGACATCCCGATTATGTGTTTGAGAGTAGCTGATAATATCAACGCTGTGATTTGGGTGAAAAATGCTTAGACAATATCGACGCTGTTTTTGGCCTTAATTGCATGGCCAGGGATTCCTCTCACGCGCGATTTATTTCAGCTTAAAACCGTTTCGGTAGGGAGGGCAATGTTTTCTCATGCTCCACCATCTTCACTTTTCGAGACAGTTATGGCAGAAACTGCCCCCTTCATAATGAGTGCATATTAAATGTTTATATCAAAGTTTATATGCGTTGTTTATATCAATGGTAGTTCTTGAAAAATTTTTTGGAGGGAAGCACTTAACTGTGTTAACACCCTGTTTGTGACGTTGCGAAAGCTGGCCTACTTAAGTCAGTTAACCTTTCTATGGCCCAAAAATGAGGTAAACTAAAATTTTTTTAGTAAATCTTTAACCACGGCTTGATGGCTTATAATTTAGATTCAAAGCATCACAATCCGAGGCACTTTAATACTTCTGAATTACCGTAATTGTAGTATCTTTACGTCATCACGATGTGACGTCACTGAGGCCCCCTCCATTGAAAAACCCCGCGTACGGCACTGCTAAATAGCGTACTTAAATCATAGACTTTTTCCTTAAGCCCCTTGAAAAGGCCTTAACATATTAATTTTTTGCCCCCCCCCCGACAAAAACTGTTAAATCCGCGCCTGGTTCGGAGCGTCGTTTTTACGACGGCCATGATCGCAAAGTTGATGGTTCAACTTCCACCCAGGCCTCGTTGTTGCGTCCTTGGTTAAGATACTTCATGGAAATTATCTCTGCTTGGAGGAATTTAACTGGCAGCAAATTGAAGAAGCTAGAAGCAAAATTCAAATGGAAAAATCGGAAACAAGGGCAACTCCTAAACGTGTCTGGATTCGTCCTATACATAGCGCCTTCAGAACAGAACGTTTATTTTGTTGCTTCAATCACAAGGTACTGTACATTATAGCAAGTATGGCACATGAATAAACAAGTGATACACGTAACAAGCAGTTGCTAAGGAACCAATGGTCTTCGAGTCAAGCAGCAGCCCATGTACAGGTATAAACCAATTTAGTGTCGTAAACATAATTGGTTAAGTTGAAGCCTCAGCGCCGAAGATAGATTCATATTGAATTTTTTACAGCAGAATTACAAAACTGCATGACATTAATTTATAATTAGCCACCTACAAACTCCAACAGTCCGCCCCACGCTCGCGTAACCACCAGGGAATCCCATTCAATAGAATTTTACTTGTGTAAGACTCCCCTACGATCGCACAAGCGCAAAATGGACCGCCAGAGCCTGCCAATACATGCGATCAAATTGATTGAATATGTTTTGCTCTACACAATAAGATTATTGAGCACTTTTGATTGGTTGTACTAGTGAATTTGGCATTTCTATCGTCACTTTTTCGAGATAGGAGTATAAAAATGAAGAAATCAATATCATCAAGATCGGTCAAATTGTTCGAAAACGCTCAGCATATTTTTTGCATAGGGTACCATAGAGCGGGATAGCGTTGTTTCGGGCTTTTCCAAAAAAACGTTCTATGTTTTGAACTTATTATCGGCATGTTGTTTTCTACGTGTTATTATTATCTGCATGCAGTGGCGTTGGAAGTACTTTTAAGTAAAGGGGGGCTGAAATTTGTGTTACCATACCAACGTCTGAGGGGCTTCGCCCCCCAGACTCCCCTCCTTGTTACCACAACAAACTTCATGCGTTTCATGCATTTTACTTCAGTAAAAGTCACTTGGAGACTGCTTGATAACTCAAGCTTTCCTCTAGCTAGCCTAAGTTTAACCACAGCAGCCAGATTGACGTTTGTAAACGTGTTGACCTCCTTTGAATGATCTTATTATCCGCTCACACGCTCCTAGGCAGGAGCGTTAATTTTTTTGGGGGGGTGGCGGCATTGTGCCATGCCTTCCCTCCGCACCTTTTGACTCTGCCTTTTAGTAAAAAAGAACAAAACTAATGATTCCAAGTGACTGAAATATGCAGATTTTTTGATGGTTTCTGTAGCTTATGGCTAGGGGCGGATCCGGGGGTAGGATTAGGGGTATACATCGGCCCACCAGCCATTTTCAGAAATGTTTTTGATGACGCAACTTTTCCATACTTTCAAACCTCTTCGATAGCAATAAGTCTCACGCCTTCAGCACGCATAATCGAAAATGTGCGAACAAAATGCATCATATTTGGCGAAGCACTCAGAATCAGGATCAAAAAATTCAAACAAAAGCTGCCTGAAAGTTATTCAAAAAGCACTAAAATAGCCATTACAGCATGTAAATTTTAAAAATTTTTTCGAAAGAACATTCTTCCGGACCCCCGAGAGTTTTTCTTGTTTCTCAATCAGCTTCAAATTCGTTCTACCAAAAAAAATACCCTTGAAAAAAAGGTGCAAATTATGCCCCCCTCTTTTTAAAATTTCTCGCTACGCCACTGCTCCGAGGATATGCTAGCTAATTCTAATTCGATATTTTGTTGTTTCGCTATTATTTACCCAAAAGTTTCTTTTAAAATTGGAGAAAATTAAAGTGTGACGTCATAATAAAGCTATAAGAGCTTTATCCAGGAAGTTACCAGGAAATCCAACAGTTTTTGCAATTTTGTTCACCTTTGTCACAAAGTTGCCAAAGTTAGTACGTTGATGGTATCAATAAAAAAAGAAACGATTAACAAGTAACGCCATAAGCCATCGTTGAAGTGCAGTAAGGTATACTGAAGTCATAAGTTTTTACAAGGGGGGGCTGAGGGGAGTTCGAAATTTTTATGAGGATTTGAAAAAATATAGGGGAGGCCTCAGCCCCCACCTTCCAACGCCCTTGCCTGCATGTTATAATTATATTTTCTGCTTGTTAATTTCTACTTAAAAACGTTCCATGTTCTGAACTTACTATCAGTTGCTACGATATGGATATTAAAGATCTCCTCTTTCCCAAACTTATATTAGGCTGCGAGCTGATAGCAAAGATAAAGCTAATATGCTGATAGCTGCTACGAAAAGTGATGAATCAAATAATATTAATTAATTAAAATGGTCACTAATTGTGACGAAACTTTTACCTTACAAAAAGCAAATCAGTGAAAACGTAATAACCTAATTATTGCTAGATAGTAAAATAGTCGGACGTCATTGTATTCATGTACACTGTGTGGTGACAATCAATAAAATCTTAGATCGCAATACCTTATCGGCTTAATCGTACCGGTGCACTTACTGCGATTGCTCGCTGGTTACTCCCTCCTCTGCCAACCGTCACCTGACATTGAATGTTTTATAGCAATCACGCACAATTTCTTTCAATATTGGGGGTAATAAATGCATTATCATCCTCCCTCGAAAAATATTGGGGGGGATGCATCCCCCCATTCCCTCCGGAATGTACGTTCTTGTGTAGTTCAATACCATCAATTGATTCATCAAGAAAATGATTCAAGTTTTTAGCGAAGTGGTCGCTTTCTACCCAATATTCTTCAACCAGCAAGCACTGCTACTGAGTCACACAAAGAGCTAGGACTGCTTTTATAAGCTGCACATTCATTATTTTTTTGATGAAAATATTCTGCGAACTAAAAATAGATGTTTAAATTGCTTTAAAATACAAAAAAATTCGGAACAATTAGTTTTGCTTTTTGATAACAATTATAAATTGTAATTGCTTTTAATGAATTTCGCTTTATAGGATAATTATTTATATTGCATTATACATTTGTGTTTTTGTTGCATATTGAATTATTTATGCTCCTATTACAAGAAAGCGATCAATGCGCTATACGAGCTCGCTTAGGAGTTGCCAGCCATCTGTCTACCACACCAAAATGGGGGAATCCCGCTAAGTGCTTTTTCCAACGGCACAACAAGTAAACTTGCCGGCTTGTTCTGCACACTTTTTTTTTTTTTTTTCTTATTTCAAGCCACTTTTTTGCAGCTTGGGATTTTTGTGGTAGTGAAGTACATGCATCATAGAGATGACCTAGTTGAGCATCGAACCCGCAAAGCCAGCTTCGGAGCCCAATACACCAACCACTCGGCCAACTCCATGTGCCTTGTTCTGCACACTGTCCCACACTGTCCTTTAATGCTGAGCGTCAAGCACGAAAGCTGTGAATACCAATTTTATAATTATTGGTTTGACCCGACTCGGAATCAAACCCAAGTCCACAGTTCCAGAGGTGGACGCTCTTACCTCTTGGCCATCTGAGCTGTAAATTGTCTCAAATGAGTCAATCGTCTCCAGGGTTGGAAATATCGATTAGAAGTCGATAATTGATATCGACATTCTCTACCTTTTCGTCATTGAATGCAAAAATTCTTTACTTTTTTTTTTTTCATTATCGATTGGGTATTTTCCCTACTTTTTTGCGTGGTAAATCGATATTAATTAATCGATATATTTTTTTTTCTGAATAAGTTCTTTCAAAAGATTTTATTTTTTGTTGTTTTTACAGTAATACTTATTTGGTTGTTGTGGTATGTGCAGGTAAATATTTTACTTTACATCCGCATGCGGAGAGATATGTTGCGAATTCACTGTCGCGAGTTTCAGGAGGCAGCCACAAAACGTGAAATGTCCTGTAAACTTTCCAGTCAGTTCGACCCTCTGGGAATAGCATCTCCGTTTTTATTAGGTGGTAAATTGATTTTGCAGGAAGTGTCTTCGTCGGGTGTCTCGTGGGATGATGTTCTCCCCGATGACATTAGAAAAGACTGGAAAAAATGGCTAGCTTCGTTAGGTTTGCTTGACGAGTTTTCAATTCCGCGTAATTGTTTGCCTTCTCGTACGCCGCAGGGTACGTTTTCGTATCAGTTGCTTGGGTTCAGTGACGGTTCTAATTCGGTTTATTCTTGCGTTATATACTTACGCTGTTGGAATGCTGGTAATTGTTACGTTAGCTTTGTTTTAGGGAAATCTCGCCTTGTTTTAACTCATTAAGTTAATTGGGTAATTTCTCGTAAAAAGTTAGAAGCTGCTAAATTGTTGAGTGAGCTTGTTCTTCAGGCTTGTGAGGCTTTGCAACAACTCCATTGCAGTATACATCTTTGGACTGATTCTCAAGTTGTGGTCAAACGGCTCACAAATCCAGATTTGAACCTGCCGCGGTTTGTAAGACGTCGACTTGATAAAATTTTGCGAGTAGCTCCCTCTAGCGCTTAGAACTACATACACACTTCTTTAAACCCGGGAGATGTTGGAACCCGATAGGGCGCTAATAAGAATCCTGAATCTGTTAGCTTGTGGTTAGGAGGGCCGACCTTTCTTACTCAGCAGCAGGAATTCACTGAACCTTCTGTGTTTGCTCCTGTTGTTCGCTCGACCCGCTTGAATAGAGAGTCGGTACAGAATGAGTGTTGTGATTCTTTTGACAGACTTATTGCTGCATCATGTGATCTGTTTACTTTAAAAAGGCGTTTGGCTTATTTGGTTGCCTTTGTGAAGTATTTCGTGGCAGTCAAAGTTAAAAAGGCACCGTTTCAAAAACCTGTGTTGAATGCTACGTTTCTTGATCTTGCTTTTATGAGAAAATAATGCGTTACGTGAAGTTAGTTTGCTTCGGGGTCGCTATTGAACCTTTAAGGAGAGGCACGCCCGATGACTTTGAGGCCATTCTAACCAGTTTGAATAATAACAGTAAAACTTCAGAGGCTTCACGCGGATAAAAAATTGAAGTCATTGCGAAATTTAGGCTCTTGCATTGGACCTGACGCGTTGTTACATGTCGAGGGTCGTCTAGAAAACTCGGAGTTACCTATTGACACTAAACATTCTGTCATTTTGCCCGGTAGACACCCGTTGACACGTCTTGCGGTTCTCAGTGAACACATCAACGCCGGTCACGCTGGCCCGTCGTATACATTAATGAAAATTCTTCACCGTTTTTGGTTGATTCACGGTGTTTCCAGCGTAAAGCATTATCTTGCAGAGTGTGGCAAATGTGCCTTGATAAAAGCCAAACCTATCAGACAGCTTATGGCTGATTTGCCGGCATGCCGCTTGACGCATTGTAACAAGCCATTTAGGTTTTCTGGCATGGATTATCTGGGGCCACTTAGTTAGTGTCTTTTATTTCCGTACCGTCAACACAAGAATAATATGCATAAATAACATACAGTATAATTGGACAGGACCGGCCGATAGCTCAGTTGCTAAGCGCACGCTATCGGTGCGGGAGGTCTGGGGTTCGATTCCCGGGCCGGTCAAATCGGCACAGTGTCGCCAACGACTCGCCACCGTTGCGACGATTCTTCGGAGCTGTGTTGCCCAGGCGCTGAGCCGCGGAGATGGGCCCCGCAACTCGTTACACGCTTCGGCGTAATACGGCGAGTATAATGAAGATTTGATTTTTGATTTGATTTGATAATTGGACAGCACGAGAAAAGGGAAGAAGCAACAAAACGATAAATGTTGTAACATGCAAGGGGAGAATAGAAGATCAAGAAAAGTAACATGAGAAGCATGGTTGCAGCACCCGACAATAGAGATTTATCAAATAAAGAAAAAGAACATACACACATACAGCACAGAAAGAAAAAAAAAACGACGGTCAGATAAAAAAGACAGCAAAGAGAGTCACAGATTCCACACTGCCATGCTATGGTGCAATGGTAGGAAAACATGACAGTGTGTGGCCTTTCAAGGTTAATCCAAGTCGTAACAACGCTTATAGAACTGGGGGGTTATTACAGGATGCTCGCTAAGCGGTTTGCGAGCTCGCAAACTGCTCGGTAAAAATTTTTTCCTCGCTAACGCGTTTTTCGGGATTACAGGATTTTCCGAGCTGGCGAAGTCGCTCGGCAAGTAACGAGAAAAAAAATGATCACGTTAAGTTACCGAGCGACAATTTCATACACAACTAGCCTTGGCAGAGCGCGTTTTTTTTAGGTCATAGTGCATGCACAATGGCTAGAACCTAGTTTATGACACAACTAGAGCTTTATGCAACTCCCAGGCTTGTTCTGAAGTGGTGGATTTAAGTTCAAGTATATCCGTGCATGCGAATTAAGAGCCAAAGGCTCATCAAGTTGCTACACTCTATCTCAAGCATGACATATGTCAACAAAAAAAAATCAGACTTTCAAAAATAAAAAAACAAAACAAAAACGAAAAATGCAAAGCATAGTCAACATACAAATACATACACATCAAACTAAGACTAGTAGGCTAGCAGCTGATTACTGGCTAGCGCCTAGTCTAGTGCTAAAATTGTGCCAGTATTACCAAGTTGGGATGGCTGTGACTTGGTTACAGGTAAGAGTGTAGGCTATGTAGTAATGGTGTCTACAGATGAACGGGTACAGGCTTGGTGTGAGGTGCTAGACTAGCAGCTGCTGTTTGCTGGCTAGCGCCTAGTCTAATGCTAAAACTGTGCTAGTAGGCCTATAGCAAGCATGCGTTGGCTGCTGACTTAGTCGGAGCATTGGTCGGAGAGTATGAAGTAATGGTACCTTCCACAAGTAACCGTGTGAGGCCATGGCCAGCAACTGCAAGTCTAGCACCTCACAACAAGCCTATGCATCTGGAGACACCATTACTGCATACACTCTTACCTATAACCAAGTTAAAACCATCCCAACTTTGTAATACTAGCACAGTTTTGGCACTAAACTAGGCGCTAGCCGGCAAACAGCAGCTGACAGTCTAGCACCCCACAGCAAGCCTATACATACCGAGCAGTTAGCGAGACACTCGGCTTTACCGAGTAGCTGCTCTTTCTGCGAGCACAACCTGTAATCCCAACTTTGCGAGCTCGTTATCTCGGCTGCCACTCGGAGAATTTCTCCTCCGAGCAGAATTAGCGAGAGAAATCGCTCGCTAACACATAAAATCCTGTAATAACCCCCCTGAAAAGCTAACGAAGAACACAAGCAAGAATAAAACACGTAATACCCGCCTTAATTACCCCGAGCGCTGCCGATAATAGAGAACCCTAAAAGGCCCAACAGGCAAAGAAACCTACCAAAAAAATCCTGTCCAGCCAGACCACCGATTTAAAAACATCCCGTGCCATGACGCAAGATGTTTGAGAACCAGTGAGCTAAGGCGTTTCCAGAAGTCTGTGATGTCTCAACATGGCAAAAATTTTACAGCAGGACCGACGGACAGAGCAGAAATAATACTAAATATAGCAATGTTAAAGCAAGCTAAATTTGGCATTGGCCGGCTACCTCCTGGGGGGGTATTACAGGATTTTATGCGTTAGCGAGCGATTTCTCTCGCTAATTCTCGGAGGAGGAGAAATTCTCCGAGCGGCAGCCGAGATAACGAGCTCGCAAAGTTGGGATTACAGGTTGCGCTCGCAGAAAGAGCAGCTACTCGGTGAAGCCGAGTGTCTCGCTAACTGCTCGGTATGTACACGCTTGTTGTGAGGTGCTAGACTGGCAGCTGCTGTTTGCTGGCTAGGCCTATGTTAGTGCCAAAACTGTGCTAGTATTACAAAGTTGGGATGGTTTTAACTTAGTTATAGGTAAGAGTGTATGCAGTAATGGTGTCTACAGATGCATAGGCTTGTTGTGAGGTGCTGGACTAGCAGTTGCTGGCCATGGACTCACACAGTTACGGGTGGAAGATACCATTACTTCATACTCTCCGACCAATGCTCCAACTAAGTCTGCAGCCAACGCATGATTGCAATAGGCCTACTAGCACAGTTTTAGCACTAGACTAGGCGCTAGCCAGCAAACAGCGGCTGCTGGTCTAGCACCTCACAACAAGCCTATACCGGTTCTTATGCATAGCCTACACTCTCACCTGTAACCAAGTCAAAACCATCCCAACTTGGTAATACTGGCACATTTTTTGCATTAAACTAGGCGCTAGCCAGTAAACAGCTGCTAGCCTAGTAGTCTTGGTTTGATGTGTAATTGTGTATGTATTTGCATATATTGACTATGCTTTGCATTTTTCTTTTTTTTTTTTTTTTTTTTTGAAAGTCTGGTTTTTTCTGTTGACATATGTCATTTTTGAGATAGAGAGTAGCGACTTGATGAGCCTTTGGCTCTTAATTCGCATGCACGAATAAACTTGAACTTGAATCCACCATTTCGCAACAAGCCTGGGAGTTGCATAAAGCTCTGGTTGTGTCATAAACTAGGTACTAGCTATTGTGCATAAACTTTGACCTAAAAAACCGCGCTCTGCCATGACTAGTTGTGTATGAAATAGTCGCTCAGTAACTCAAAGTGCTCATTTTTTTACTCGCTACTTGCCGAGCGACTTCGCCAGCTCGGAAAATCCAGTAATCCCGAAAAACGCGTTAGCGAGGAAAAAATTTTTACCGAGCAGTTTGCGAGCTCGCAAACCGCTTAACGAGCATCCCGTAATAACCCCCCTGGTCTTGCCATCTCACATAATTTTAAGCCTAAAAAAAATAATAAATAAATAAAAAATGAAATAAAAACGCATGTCCGATGTCCAAAGGCGTAAGATGGTGGTTGGAAACAGGATGCACAATGTAGAAGTATGTCCGAAATTGCATGCAGGTCAGTTGATCACCTGAAAGTACAAAAAGGCAAAACGAAGCAATGTCTGTTTGAAGCAAGAAGAAAAAATAATAATAATAATAAAAATACTGTAATAATAATAACAATGGCAATATTATATCCAGAGACAGGTTGCTGGCTTGACACACCATTACAATATGTTACAAACTTCGATACCGGTAAAGTCTAAGCGAATGCAAAGCATGGGGGTTGCTTTTCACTTGCATGGCCACTCGTTGCATTCATGTCGAATTAGTTACGAGCCTTGATTTGAAGAGTTTTTTGATGGCATTTTCAAGATTTACTAACTTGCTTGGCTCTGTGGATCAGAGCTGTAGTGTCTCGAGACATGTCTCGGTCTCGAGACAGTCTCGAGACACAATTTTTTAAAGTCTCGGTCTCGTCTCGGTCTCGAAGGTGTGAAGTCTCGGTCTCGGTCTCGTCTCGACACCTCGAAGTCTCGGAAAATGAGCGTGTCTCGAGACCACTTTTCAAGGTTCGCTTCAAAATTGAATGAAGTAACTTAAACTTAAATTAAATAAAAACCAACTACCGGTATCACTAGTATTTCCAACATTTGCTATAGGCTTACCTTCAGTAGAATGAAAACCTACATTAATTTTTACGTATAGCCCACTGAATGCGTGCGTCTGGAATGTACTTTCACGTGTGACTGTGCTTCGACTTTGTGTTGATTTTACTTTTTTTTTTATTTCAAAAGCCAATGAGAATTTGCTTGAGTTTTCTAGAAAGTTCATTGATATAGGTTTCATTTATGATGTCATATTGGATAAATTGCAACACAGCCGCAGTACGCCAATACTGTTCACAAAACAGTGTTATTGTGTTGTTGCAATAATTTTGCAAAGCAGCTGCAGTGTCGAGAAAGTTAGCAACGAATTATTGTAGTTGGTTAACTTACTTGGTGAATGGTGAGAACAATTTTGGGTGTTTTCGAGTTAGAGAGGGCAGGCCTTTCTCAAGAGTGTATCGGAAGCAGGCATTTGTCATACAGTGAGTACAGTTGTGTAATAAATCAAAGTAACGACATACTTTTACTTGAAGTCTTTTATTAATTTAGCTATTGATTTCTCTAATCACATTAAAAACTTCATTTCAGGGTAGGTGTATAGGTATCATCATGTCGAGTGATTCTGCAGTGATTAAGTATGGTTTTCAAGATCATAAAGAATATTTTGATAGTAAAGCAAATAACAAGAAGCATTTGGCAACGTGCAAGTTTTGTCGAAAGAAAATAACCGAAAGACTTGGTACGACTTCGGCATTTACTCGTCACTTAAAACTTGTCCATCCTGCTAATTACAAGGAATATTTTGAATCAACTTCTCGTTCAGCAGGAAACGAAAACCAAAGAAACATACATTCCTTTTTTACCTCTGCTACTCAATCACCTGAATCTTCTTCATCAAAGTATGGAGCACAACATCCACGAAGGAAATTAATCAACGAATCAATTGTGAAACACCTCATTGTAGGTTGTTCACTGCCGCTTTCTATAGTGGAGAACTCACATTTTCGTCAATTTATGCACACTCTTGAACCTAAATATCCTCCTGTTGCAAGGTCTACGGTAACATCAGCGTTAATGCCTCAAATCTATGAAGATGCGTTTAACCGACTCAAAACCATTTTGCAGATGTAAGTAACGCTGCTTTTCACTTTTAAGTTGATAGATTACAAGGCACTCACTTGCGCGTTAACAAGGATATAGTGGCTTATGGTTTCGAGAAAGTGTCTATTGACAACAAATATCTGATTGATTACATTAAGATTAAACCGACCGGAATAGCGTAGAGTTCAACGACATCTCTTCTGGTGTGGGAAGTCTCAGGTTCGATTCCCAGGCCGTTCAAATCAAACGCAGTTGCAGTTTGCCACCGATGCGACATTTTTTCTTTGGTGCCCTGGCGCAAAGTTGCGGAGAGTTGAGACCCGCCAACTCGTAACACGCTTCGGCATATACGGTACCGGCCAGTATAATCAAGATTTTATTTGATTTGTCATATCGATTTAAGATTAAATTGCCCCCACTAGGAGGGGGATGGTTAATGCGTTAGCAGCGCTGTGTTTCCCAAGCGCAATGTTGCGGAGGTGAACCTAGCCTATTTTTTCACCTTGGGTGTGTGTTACTCTATGAACAATGCTTGACTGTTCGTACCACATTGATTAATGCTAGTAAGACCAACAAATCATATTGATATTATTCTCCTGTTGTCAGGCACTCCGTACACTCAGTTACGGTTGATATTTGGAGTGACAGAGTGATGAGAAGTTACCTGGGAATAACTTGCCATGTTGTCGTGGAAGAGGAGGACGACGACAAGATTGAGCTAAAGTCCCTACTTCTAAGCTGCAACAGATTTTCTGGCAGGCACGCTGGGCAACGTATTGCTTCTACATTTGAATCTGAACTTCAATCGGCCGGAATGAAAGATAAGATTGAATATATAGTCACTGATAATGCTGCTAACATGCGAAGCGCATTTTCGACCACATTTCCTGTCGAAAGATCAGAGCAGCTAGATCCGGAAAGTGTCGTGCAAGATGAAAATCTAGACGATTTTTTAAATTTAAACTCCGAAATAGAAGCTGATTTTCATGAATCTCTTGATGGTTGTGCAACTGCAAAGACCCGACTGTCATGTTTCGCGCACTCTCTACAACTTGTCGTGCGTGATGGACTTACCGAAGCTATGGTTTTATCAAAGGCTGTGGCAAAAGCGTCACGTTTGTCTTCGTTACTTCACAGGAGTACCGTTTTTAAAGAACGATTTGAAGCAAAATTTGGAAACAAACGATCGATTCCCTCTGTCGTTGTGACTCGTTGGAATTCAACTCTGCGGCAGCTTCAATCAATTATTAAGTTGGGTCTGCATTCTTTGAATGAAGTATGTCAAGATGACTTTTCAGAAGTTTCCTTTTCAGGAAGAGAATGGAATATGATGATTGATGTTTGCGATATTTTGAAACCTTTTGCTGAAGCCACAAATCTTACTCAGGGTGATAAATCTGTTACCATTAGTTTTGTAGTCCCAACAGTTTTAGATCTTTACAGTCACCTCGACAGATGTCAAGGCACGTCTCGCCACTGCCGCAGTTTAATTAATGCGCTAAAAAAATCATTACAAACTCGTTTCTTGGGAATTTTTGAAAAGTGTAAAATGCTTGGTCCGTTTGGCGGTGAAATGGTTCCATTTTCGGAAAATGTATACTTTATGGCAGCAGTATTAGATCCCGTATTTGCTTGCCATTGGATAGACGTGGATGTTGTTTGTGACGACGAAGAGCAGACAAACCGAGCTCGCAGCAGCACGAGACGAATGCTAGAAGAACTTGTTGTAAAAGAAGCTGAAAAAGCAATTGGCACATGCGATGTTGCAATGGATCCTTCAATTGGTGCCGCGAGCTCATCTATGAGCATTCACTGTTCATCCAGTGAAGAGGATTCAAGCGCATCCCCTGACAATATTGCACCACATAATCCTTCACACGCTAAACTTCCTCGCTTGCTCCTGAAGTACAATAGAATTTCCAACAAAAATTCTGTGCTCGATAGTCCGAACACAGCCCGAAAACAATACACAACATACATTGAGCAGAGTCGCCACGGACAATTGAAGCACGACAATAATCCTCTACGTTTTTGGAGGAAGCATTCACCCGAATTTCCGGCGCTAGCTGCGTTGGCAAAACAAATCCTGTCTATCCCGGCCTCATCTGCTCCCGTTGAGAGAGTATTTAGCCAAGGAGGCATAATTATTCGGCCTCATCGGTCAAGCATGACTTGCAATACATTAAGTATGCTGACATTCTTGAAATGCAATGAAAATCTTTTGTAAACATTGTTCACCATGGATTTATATTACGTTTTAGAAATGTCAGCATACTCTTTAGTCTGTGAGTTATGTGCAGCGAACAGGCTAGCGACTGCAAGCAAATGAGGGTAGGCAAAAAGTATTTATGCCTGGGTACGAATTAATAGGCTATAGGCCTATTGGTATACACGTAGCCTAATAACAACAAACTTTTTTCTGGGTTGGGCAAATATTTTTTTGGAGAGGAGGGTCGGGTTGCAGGTCTGGCAGTGACTATATGCATTTTATTGTAACGTTTTGTATATACATCGTTTTGTAGCTGCTGCCTTTTCTTTGACTGCACTGTTCTTGCTTTAATGTTCGTTTGTGTTTTTGGTCTTGCAAAACAGACTTCAGTTTAGATTGCTTTGCAGAAGATAAGCGGTTTTCAGTTGGCTTGTTTTAGTTTAGATGGTTATTCTAAAACAGTGGTTTTCACCTTTTTCCACAGAAGAACCCATTTTGCTGTGCATGATACTAGTCACGCGACTCCCTTCGTAAATTTCATGATTCTACCGGTATTCAAAAATAAACTTTCTTAAAATATTTTGTTTTTGTTGGCAAAAAAATTAAATTTTTATTATACTCGCGGTTTTGCGCCGAGGCGTGTAACGAGTGGCGAGGCCATGTCCGCGGCTTAGCGGCTGATGGGCTTCTATCACAGCCTCGAAGTCCGAGGAAATATCGCAGCGGTGGCGAGTCGCTGGCGGCATGGTGTCCGATTTGACCGGCCCAGGGCGCGAACCCCAGACCTTCCGCACCGATAGCGATGTCTTAATCACTGAGCTAACCGGCCGTGTTTTTGTCTACAGGCCCATCGAAAGCTCTCCAGACCCTAGAAAAAAAGGCGAAGAACCCCTAAGTTGCAAGCCTATTGTTCTACTAGACTAGACAGACAAAGTCTTTCTGTCTTTAGACAAAAATTGTTATCAGTAGCCTAAATATAAATATCGCATTTTGCGTTCTCCGTCTTGTGGCACAAATGGCATCTTTTTCTGCGTTTCTAAGACAGCTGTTATGGTGTGCCATATTCTGCCGGATGAAGAAATTCGTCGGAATGTCATATATTTACGGTTAATATATTCACGATCTTTTGAGAACCCCTGATTTTAAAAGTCTCGTGTCTCGTCTCGGTCTCGACACGTTCAAGTCTCGGTCTCGTCTCGACTTTTTGCTCCAAGTCTCGGTCTCGTCTCGGTCTCGTAGTGTCAAAGTCTCGTCTCGGTCTCGATCTCGAAGATTTTGGCCGAGACTCCAGCTCTGCTGTGGATACATTTTTTTTTGACAATGGTTCCACCTTTATAGCAGCTTCTAATCGGTTATCTGAGTCGTTAGGATCTACCGAGTTTCATAATGGTCTACGTAAGCGCAATATTAATTGGGTCAGGATACCTCCTTATGCTCCCAGCCAAGGAGGCAGTTGGGAAAGTTTGGTAAAAGTGTTTAAATCCGCATTGTTTCGCGTGCTTGATAATGCTCGCCGGATGCCGTCACTTATAGAACTTCAAACATTTTTTCTATGCTGTGCGAATTGTTAACGATCGCCCTTTTACCACCTTGAGTGACCAGCCCAATGATTTAGCACCTATTTGTCCCTCATCCTTTTTAGGTCAGGAACTGGCACCTAATACTCCTGTGGGAGGGTTTCATAGCAAGGGGGATCTTCGTAAAGATTACTTGTATAGTGCTAACTTGTCACACCGTTTCTGGCTTGGGTGGATGCAGGGATATCTTCCCACTCTGCAAGGTCGTAACAAATGGAGAGTCACTCGGGAAAACCTTAAACCTGGTCAATTAGTTCTAGCGGGGACGCCGAGGATCTTTCATACAGGGGGGCTTATCGTCTAGGTCGGACTGAGCGCTTGCATCCACATATTCGTAACGGAAAGGAATTGGTTTGTCGCGCTACAATGGCTGTTCTGGGTAAAGGGTCTTCCGGGTCTGATGTTGAATATGTTCTGCGAGACCTTTCTAAAATTGCTCCCGTGTGATATTTTGAATCTTGTGTTTTTATATTTCGTGTTTTTAGCGCAGTTTATTTATTTATGATAATGCTTTTGTGTTGTGAATATAATGCCTATATGCCTATGTTACATAAATTTCTTTTACACGACTACATTATACGCCTTCTATCGTCACACATGTGTTTGTTTGCAATGCATTTACCGTCACTTTCCTGTGTTATTATGCTGCTCGGTGCTTTCACTGATTTGTGTGGTTGAAACCTCACTTTGATTCTGTTTCAAAGGGCCGCTATGTTCCGCACCGACTGCAATTGTTGACTTAACTCAAATCTAAGCAAGACCTCATAAAGTTTTGAACCATAGTCCACCTTTTATAAGTTGCCGTTGTTGACCTGTTGTTCACCCGTATCACACCATCGTGCCACACATTTGTTTTTTGTAATTACGTAATCGCGCTGCACTCATGTCAGCTGACAGTTGCTTGTTTATTTTTTGAATTACTACTGCTTCGCGCCCCCGGCTGCTTTCAAGCCAATCACCTGTCACAACGGTCTTTGGTGTGTACCGCTTTTCGTCAAAACATGATAAGCTTTCGACCTTGATGCAAGTGTGATACTGATTGTGTTTGTTATTTGTTAAATTTCTCCACTTTATCTCCTGTTCTTTCATTTCATACTTCTCATTGTAACGTTATGATTGTTTTCGACTTTTCGTTACTTACGACTCTTACGAGACTTACGCCCAAATTTCAGAATTTATCTTTTTGAGTCCTCTGTGATGATACCAGGCGCCTGCTATCGCTACAGATGACTGCTTTCTTATTTCAAATTTTGTTTTAATGTCTCGTAAGTGTCAGTATTGCGTTAGTAATTTTCTTTTCCATATTTGTGTCCAGGCGCAACAAAACCATCGTCGTTAATGCGCCTTTATTTTTCTACTTCACATAAAAACAAACAAACAAACAGAACAATTTTGGAACCATCGATGGAAGGACGTTCTTTTTAAACAAGATTTTAGTTCGTTATTTTATTTCGAGCTTTTAGTTATCTGTTTTTTGCCGGGTTAAGTTTTAGTTATTTGATGCTTCCCTGATACCACACCACTGCAGTGCGTGCTGCTCAGATTGTTACTTTCTACGTCAAAACTTGAATATTACGTCAAAACGTCAATATTACCATTGTTTGGAAAGTCTGATTGGTTCTTGCAGAAAGTCAGGGAAGTGAAGATTCACTAGTTCCTAGTGGACAAGTCCTAAGAACTTAGCCGCGGGTTATAACAACATGTGATTTACAGCACAAAATTTACTGATGCTTTTACCAAAAAAAGGTCTTGGTGCGTCAAAGCAGACCATGGTCAAAGAAGCACAGTGCCCCCCTCGCCCCCATGGCTACGCCACTGCTTGTATTTGTAATCAATATTATTCATATTTAGGCTTTTGCAGTTCTTAGAGGTTTTTTTTTCCGTTTATTAAAATTTTTTAAAGTTGAAATCGTACATGCGAAGCACGAGTCAAATCCTTTCTCAATCATTATTATTTTACTCTCAAAGCTTTGTCACTATGGTATTCGTGGTAACGCATATAAATGGTTTAAAAGCTACTGATCAAATCGTAGACAGCTAACTGAATTTAACAAGGTCCAATCAAATTACCGCAATGTTCCACACGGTGTGCCACAAGGATCAATTTTAGGGCCCTTGCTCAACTCAACTTTTATTTACCACGACGCAAAATAGCGCAGGAGGGAAGCTGCAGCGAAAGACCAATCGGTTATCTAAGTTGGCTGCTCCCGAATGCAACAACTAACGACATGATATAACTTATCACACAGGTTTAAAACAACACTGTGGGCACACCTTCCAACGATATTCTGGGATTACCAAAGTAGGATACCGGCAGCTATGAGTCGGAATATTAAATTATCGGAAAAATCAACAAGTAATTGGTTAAGATGGCGTGGACCACCCAATATATATCAACATTCAACAAATACACCTAAATAAGAGGATTGCAATATCAACAAGAAAGACACAAGTCAGAAAAAAAAGTCATAAAATACACTATTGTTCACTCTTCAGTACTGACATACGTTTTCAGAATATTTGTTAAAAAAATCTTAAATTTGTGGAAAGAATAGTGCCTGAATTCCTGCGGAATATCTTTCCATAATTTTAGGCAAATATGACAAAGTGCGCTTCTCCCTGCTTCTGAACTTACGAAAGATTGAAAATATTCATTATGTTTTTTTGCCTCGTATTATATTTATGTATTTTATCAAGCCTTAGGAAGTAGTTGTTGAAAGAATTTGGAAGCATTTTGTTGTTAAATTTGAACATAAACTCAGCGAGTTCCATTTTTACCTTATCATCAAGTTTCAGTACACAAAACTTAAGAATATAGCAAACAGTGGCGGCGGAACCGCCCCCCGAATCCCCCGGTCGGGGGGGGCCCAGGCCTGGTCAGGGGCCCCGCCCATTGAATACCAACCAAAGACCAATATTCAAGTTTCGACGTTGAGTATTTTGATCTACTGTTTCATGTTTCGATTCTGATTGCTTTCGACGCTTTGACTCATTTGTATCGCATAAGATAAGTCAAATTTTCTTAACGAGTGCTTTTGCCTTTAAAAGTAACTTTACAACCATTTAGTCCAGGGGTGTGCAACCTTTTGCACTCCCGGGCCAAATACGCGAAATAGGATTTCGTCGCGGGCCAAACTATCATTTCTCATTGACTATTCGTTTGTGACTGTCTGACTGATGTGAATATAAATAAAGTATTAACGATTGAGTTTTATTGCAAACAACGAATGAACAACGAAGTTTCCACCATCGATTTAATGGGAGACCTGAAGCTGGCTTAATTTGCCAACCACTCTATCGAGATTCACTTTTATTGAAGTGCTAGCAACCCGAAGGCCATTTTCTACGTGTTCATCAGTCAAAACTGATCGATGGGGCGATTTCGTAAAACCTAGTTTCGAGAAAAATTGTTCGCAGACATACGTTGAACCAAACAGGGCCATTTTTGATGCCACAAATTTTCGCAGAAGTGGAAACTTGTCTTGGTCGATACGCGTACGATAAAAATCTCCAAGATTCATGGCCTTGTACTTAGCCTTCAAATCAGTATTGGCTTGAAGATCAATTAGTTCCATTTGAATGTCAGCTGGTGCTTTGGTAACATCTGTATGAAATGGCGAGGAAAATATCTCAAACAAAATGCTCGCGGGAGCCGAAGTCTTTGAAACGCGCCGAAAATTCGTTCGTCAGGTTTTGAAGTAGGTCTGCATATTTAGTCTTCTTGTCACGACATATTCCAGAGTTTCTTACACTTAGAGTCTGAAAGTGGCTTAGATCCCCTTCCTGCATTTGAGATTGCCAAAGACGTAACTTGTACTGAAAAGCTTTAATGTGCCCATAAATTTCACTGGCAAACTGGCCATTTCGTTGCAGCTTAGTGTTGAGGTCATTCAGGTGCGTAGCTACATCAACCAAGAAAGCTAGATCACACATCCAACTTTCGTCTTCCATTTCATACATTGGTTGCCCTTTCTTTTTCAAAAACTGTACGACTTCTTCCCTCAGATCGTAAAATCTTTTAAGCATGCGACCTTTGCTTAGCCAACGCACATCGGTGAAGTACAACAGGTCTTGATGTGCAGAGTTAAGATCATCCAGAAACTTTTGGAACTGGCGGTGATTGAGTCCTCGTGCTCGAATAAAATTGACTGCTTTAGTGACCGGACCAATTACGTGTTTGTAATTCAAAGTCTTTGCGCACAGATTCTGCTGGTGGATGATGCAGTGAAAAACAGCGATATTATCACTGAGTTCTTTCTCTCGCAGAGCAGACTTCAAAAGACCTACCAATCCGATACCAGTTCCGGACATGGCTCGAGCTCCATCAGTTGCAATTCCGCATAATGTGGACAGGTCCATACCAAATTTTTCAAAAGCATTTTGCACTTCGGAATATATATCAGCACCAGTTGTAGTATCCTTAATAGGCTGCATGGACAAAAGCTCTTCCGTTGCATTCAACTCTATATCTACACCTTTTACAAATATAGCTAACTGTGCTGTATCCGTTTGATCGGTGGATTCATCAACTGCAAAGCTCCATGAAACAAAGTTTTTCACCTTTTCTCTGAGAGTGACACAAATGTCATCAGCAAGCTCGTCGATGCGTCTTGCGACTGTCCATCGGGATAGGCTTATTTTCTCCAACTCCGTCACCATTTTTGGGCACATTTCCTGTGCGACATTTATTAGGCATTCTTTCACGAAATGCCCGTCGGAATATGGCTTCATTCTTTCAGTTATTTTCTGTGCGTTTAGAAAACTACTTCGAACTGCCTTTTCATTGTCACTACGCATGTTTTGAAACATCAAACGCTGGCTACTCAACTGTCTCTGCAATGCTTTTACTTTCTGTTTCCTTTCATTTCCTTCCAGTTTATGGTAACCAGGATGGTTTGTTGCGTAGTGTCGTTTAACATTGTACTCTTTTGCATGACTAACACTTTTATTGCAAATAAGACACAATGGTTTCTTATCTGAATTGTTTACAAAAAAATAATCCTCAGTCCATCTTTCATTAAAAACTCTCTTCTCTTCCTCGACCTTCCTCTTTTTTATACTCGTACCGTCGGTACTTCTAGAGTTTGTAGATATGTCCATTGCAGTGTAAATGTAATTTAACAAGTGGCTGAATAAAATGAATTAAAGTAATTACGTAAAAATATAGGGATAAATTTTATAAATAACCAAATGTTGACTGGGAAAGGAAGCCTCTCCCCGCCATTAAATATGAACCCGAATCCCCCTTGCTCCTCCTTGCTTGACACCTAAGCCGTGTTTTAACTAAAGTTATCATAACAATCGGCTACCACAACAAACTTAGATCTAATAGAAACATTAGAGACTAAAGTAAAGTAAACCAAACCAGCCAGTCTCATCCGCCGAGAACAAGAAGAGAAAAATCTTAACCTAGTCTAAACCCAAGTATGATAATGGGAGCATTGTGACGTGGCAATCCCGCCACGTTGTAATCCAACTTACCATGCTGACGGGTTTCCAATTCAAAACTAAAATATAAATATTAAAGAGCACAGATTGGGTTTCCAATTTGACTGAATAAAAATAGGAAAAAGTGAGGTTGTTGAAAAATCAATCAAAAGTAGAATAGTAGTGCCACACAATAATCAAAAAACATTCATCAATTTCAATAGTTTGGTCTTGGTAATGGATCATCGCCCCAGAAATCCACAGACTTCCACGGGCCAAATAATTTCGTTTCGCGGGCCGCATTTGGCCCGCGGGCCGCAGGTTGCACACCCTTGATTTAGTCAATCAGAAGACGTATAGTTACGTCATAGTCAGATGATGAATTTTTGAAGCCAATTGCCAAAAAGCTGACCAGTTCATTGGTTGCAGCTACTGTGAAGGAAACAGAGTACAGTAAATAGATTACTGCATTTTTAGATTAAGAAAGATATGAAGTTAGTTTTTCAATATTTGTAGGTTGGATCGAAAAATCGGCCTGTTTATTATTTGCAGTTTAAACGAAAAGTGAATGGCTTTCACTATGTAAGCGTATTGCTAAGGGGAGCTAACCGAAAATTAGCTTCCTGTCTCGCTTCGCCAAGCAACGATAATTATCATCTTGAAGCATCTTTCCAACGTCACAACTACGAAGCTTCGATGAGAATTGAACCGAACAATCGTGAGGTCGTGGTGAATGTGAAAACGACATTTTCAACTAACTGCGCCACGTTTCCGCTATTTTTTATGCCGAATGAATGTTGGCGAGATTACAGTAACTGATCTGCAATCTTTGCCAATCCCCACGTCTGTCATCGGTTTTACTGTAGTTATTAGCGTGGGCCTTTATTGTAGTTTAATTGTGACAATGCTTTACTTCGATCTGCGCAATAGGCTATAGGCCTATAGTATTTTTTTAACATGCTGAATACCTGCAATGACTTGTCTAGGGTTTTCTGTGGCTGAGCTATTTTATGCAACCATGGTTACGACTTCAAACCATACCGTTACGGCCATGCACAAAAAAATTCCATCGGTGTTTTTCCTTCGGATGTTGATCACCAGGTGATCAACATCCGAAGGAAAAACACCATCGGATATGGCACTAATACCGGAATAATAACTGAGATGATATGGGACTATTTAAAATATATTAATCGATTTTAGAGTTAATTCGAAGTTGAAAATAGCCAATTACGTGCATATATAATTTAGAAGCTATCTTTTGAAAATAGTCTATCGGAAACATGAAACGCCATAAAAGTGGAGCACAGAAAAGAAAAGAAGCAGCTGCTGCTCAGGAATCAGTTAAAAAGCTAACCAAATTAACACAGTTTTTTTCCGTTAGCAGAGCAGAAACTAAAACAGATAGTGCTCCTTTGCCAGCCGTCCCTATCAGCGATACTTTGAGCTCAGTTTCAGCAGCAGCAGCGTCAACTGCAGAATCAGAAAATGTCTTGTGTGAATCGGTTGAACTAAATCTACCATCAGTGCCATGTACGTCTATGGGGGCAAAAAATGCGGCCATCGATACTTCATCGTCACTTCCGCACAGTTCGTTTGACCCTCTCCATAGGGACCCAGCGAAGTGGCCTGGCGTCATATCAGATCCGCAACGGGTTGACATCATCAGAAGAGGACCTCAGCAAATTGTAACAAATTTTCCATACAACGCAGCTAGAAGACGATTTTCTTCTATTCATTACATACGCATTTTGAGTAATGGCGAGGCTGTTCCTCGGTCATGGCTGATGTGCTCTGAAGATTCTGACAAAGCATTCTGCTTCAGCTGCAAACTTTTTGGCAACTTAGCTAGTCCGTTTAGTAGGGGCATCAATACATGGGAAGGGTTTTCCAAGAAGTTAAAGGATCATGAAAACAGTGCTTCTCATAAAAAGAGTTTTAACCAATGGTTTTTACTTAAGGAGGGTATTAACACTCAATCTACGGTGGATAAACAAGCAATGAAGATTTTTCTTGCAGAAAGAACATTTTGGAGGAATGTTTTGGAGCGTCTAATAGACATCGTAATATTTTTGGGTGAAAGAAATTTGGCTTTTAGAGGATCCGACGGAAACACTGGGATCACCGCAAAATGGAAATTTTTTGGGTTTATTTGAACTACTGGCGAAGAGAGATCCCGTCTTGAATGAGTTGCAAAATAGGATTATCCAGCACAAAACTAAGCAACACTATTTGAGTAAAAGTATTCAGAATGAGCTGATAAATTTAGTTGCAAAAGAAGCTGAAAACGCATTTCTCACGCAGCTGAAACAAGCCAAATATTACTCTATAATTCTTGATTGTAGTCCGGATATATCACATCAAGAACAAATGACCGTCATTTTTCGTTTCTGTAAAAGAGGCATTTTTTGGCTATTTGAGTGTCAATAACAGCACTGGCGAAGGTTTGCTCAATGTCTTTTTAAAGCGCTCCGAAGAATTAAGACTAGATCTTGCTGACTGTCGAGGCCAGTGCTACGATAATGGGGCAAACATGAAAGGAAAAGTAGCTGGTTTTCAAGCGAGATTCCTGAAAATCAATCCAAAAGCGCTGTATGTTCCCTGTGCTAATCTTTCGCTTAATTTAGTTGTAGTCGACAGTGTGAAATCTTCTACTGAAGCATTGGTATTTTTTGGTGTGTTAACGCAATTGTATTCACTGTTTTCCTCTTCAACGCAACGCTGGACGATACTAAAAAAGAATGTTCCGCTCTCACTCAAATCCCAATCAGCTACTCGCTGGGAGAGTCGCATCAATTGCATCTCACCTTTACGATACCATTTGGCTGAAGTGATAAAAGCATTGAAGGAATTGGAAAACTACTGCTTCGAAATAAAAGATGGTCAAACAATCAATGATGTTCGTTCATTGATACTTCGAATTGAAACATGGAGCTTCATTTTGTCAATTGTAGTTTGGCATGATATTCTTTTTCATATCAACAAGACGAGCAAACTTATGCAAACCACTGGTGTTTCTATGGAAGTAGTTGAAAAAGAAATCAAAGCAACTGAGGAAGTTTTAAAGAAATATCGCGAAGACGGGTACAGCGGCGCGGTAGCCACGGCACGTGAAATTGCTGAAGGTTTGCAAATTGAGAGGAGTTTCGCTGAGAGTAGAACCAGAACAAGAAGGAGGCTGTTCGAATACAAAGCAGAAGATGAAGGTAGCGAGATGTCACCAGAAGAAAAATTCAAAGCAATTTTTTTTTTTGCCACTAATGGATCATGCTCTATCTTCTTTAAAAGAACGCTTCGAGCAAATGCACACTGTGGGTGCAATTTTTAATTTTCTTCATAATCAAGAAAGTTTATTGCGAGTATACGGGCACAATTGTTTACTTAATGCATGCCAAAAATTTTATGAAACAATGGGCGATATTGACCCTGCGGAAATGAATGAGGAGTTGGAACGGTTCGTGGTCATCGTGAAAGAAAATAAAAAAGATCTCAAAACAGCCAACGATTTTCTGAGCTATATCTATCGAAAGCATATGCTGGAAGTATATCCAAATTTGTCCATAGCTCTTCGAGTTTTGTTGACCTGCCCGGTCTCAGTAGCTGGCGCTGAGAGAAGTTTCAGCAAACTGAAGCTAATCAAAACCTTCCATCGATCCACCATGATGGACGAAAGGCTAACATCTCTAGCTACAATTTCGATAGAAAGCTCTTGCGTACGAGATTTAGATCTCGACCGCATAATTGATGTGTTTGCTGCTGAAAAGGCTCGCCGAAAAACATTTTGAAACCTGTATTAAATATACGTTATCTTCTTTGTGTTGTAGATTAATGTTAAGAATCAATTGCACAGAAATTTAGTTTCATTACACGAGTCAGAGTCAGTTTCTTCATCGACCAGCGATTGCCTTAAGGACTTAAGTAGGCTTTACACAGAATACGATGCGATTTACGTACGAAAATGTCGTATCAAATTACGTACGTAAATTTCAAACTAGGGTACGTAGACGCAAAATTGGACGCAATCGCATTTTGTATAATTTTTACGGTTCACTTTGTTTGCGGATAAAGGGGCCCACGTATAGTTTTCGGGGGGGGGCCTCAGCTTGTCTAGCGCCGGCACTGATAGCAAATTTGTTGGATAGTGCATTGGAAGAAAAAGGCTAGCTCTTAAAATTTTGTTTTGAAGAATGACAAGATTGTGGTAACGACTTTTGTACGCTCTACCCCAATTGATTAATGAGTACTGGAGGTGGGAATGAAACATAGCATAGCACACTAATTTAAGAGTAGAAAAAGGAACATAATGTCTTCATTTATATATTACTTCTCAAACTTTTGAAAGTTTTTCGCGTTAACATATCAACATGAATTTTCCAAGAAAGCTTGTTGTCCAGATGAACGCCAAGATATTTAACGTTGTCTGTCTCTTCAATTAAGTTCTTAATTATGGAAAGCTTAAAACTAGATACAGCTGCATTTTTGTTCCCCACGATCATGAAATAGCTCTTCTTGTAATTTATAGTTAGTTTGTTGATATTTACCCAGTTATTGATTTTAATGGTCTCATGTTCTGCTTGAGTTTGAAGAGAATCAATATCATTATGTGAGAGATATAGCTTAGTATCGTCGTTGTTTCAAATTTAGAGGCATAAGGTAGATCAGAGCTTCCCAAACTGGGGGTCGCGACCCCGCGAGGGGTCGCGTAACAAACTTCAGGGGTCGCAGGAAGTACACATTTGTACAAATTTTCGGCAAAGTATTTGCGTATTCAGTGTTACGCAATTGCGTAGCATGCTGTTGTGATTTTTAAAACTTTTAAAACTGGTGCAATCTTAACTTAGGCCTAGCTTTCTTAACTTAGGCCTAGCTGTAGATTTTGGATTCTTAACTTAGGCCTAGCTGTAGATTTTGGCCTATCTCTAAGCTAAATACGAAATGGTGAGGTAGCGGTTGAATGTTGTAGTTCTCTGTATAACTATGAACTGTTTTGTTTCGTCACTTTGGTATCAAGTGACAAAGCTGGATGTATCTTTTTGTTTCTTCGCTGCGGTTGGCGACGCCATGTAGAACTCTGCTGGCAAGAGGCTATAGTACCGGTAACTAAAAACTATTTAAACAATGGATAGCTGGTTAATCAATGGTTAGCATTAAAGCCGAATATCCATCATCATCGGCCTCGGCAGTAACCGCACTCCGGCCGTTTGTCTCGACGTGTCTGTGCGAGTCTGCATGTTCAACGTTGACGGCAAAACATCGTTCCTGCATAAGCAACATTGAAACCGCCGTGAGACCGGCATTAACAAATATTGAGCCGCGGCTGGATTAGGCTTGTAGGAGAAAGCAATTGCACCCATCACATTACATAAATGTGTTTGCTTTTTTTGTTTCTAATAAGCTATTTAAGTATAAACCAGTAGGCATTGTTGGCATCCACAGCTCAGATGGCCGAGAGGTAAGAACGTCTGCCTCTGAATCTGTGGACTTGGGTTTAATTCCGAGTCGGGTCAAACCAAAGACTTTAAAATTGGTATTCACAGCTTCCCTGCTTGACGCTCAGCAATAAAGGGACAGTGTGAAGAACAAGCCGGCAAGTTTACTTGTTGTGTCGGTGGGACACGCACTTAGCGGGATTACCCCATGTTGGTGTGGTAAACAGATGGCTGGCAACTCCTGAGCGAGCTCGTATAGCGCATTGATTGCTTTCTCGTGATAGGAGGATAAATATGCCACAAAAATAAAATAAATAAATAATTGAGTAGCGGTAACTTGTTTTTAGTTTTCGCCTTTCAATAATTATCACAAATGCATATTTCGCACTGTTTGTGATTTTTGCTGTAAAGGGTCGCGAAAAATTTTGGAAGATTAAAAGGGGTCGCGAGCGAAAAAGTTTGGGAAGTCCTGAGGTAGATCATTGACGTACAGCAAAAATAAGAGCGGTCCTAAAACCGAACCTCGTGGCACACCATTATTTACATTGTATAAATTAGAAATTTTTCCTTCTAATTTGGTGCAAATCCTTCGATTACTGAGGTAAGACTGCAATAAGGTAAAAACTGGTCCGCGAAATCCGTAGTGGTAAAGCTTTTTCAGTAAAAGTTGATGATTAACCGAGTCGAATGCTTTTCTTAAATCAAGAAAGAGTGAAAGGGTAACCTTGTTTTCATTTGCATTATTTAACAGTTTATCATAAAGCGTGATTATTGCTAATTCGGTGGAATTATTAATTCTGAAGCCAAATTGAGAAGACGTAATAATTTCATTTTTGTTTAAAAATCTAGTCATATTGCGTTCTAAAATTTTTTCAAAGATTTTTGCAAAAACTGCAAGTAGAGAAATAGGGCGCAGATCATCAAGTGACTTTGGACTGGATATTTTTGGAACTGGGATTACATAAGCAAGTTTGAAGGGATCCGGAAAAATTTTTTGTTTAAAACATTTGTTAAATAGCTTGGTTGATAGAGGAGCTCAAACGCATTTTGAAAGTTTTACAGATTTTGGAGGGATTTCATCCGACCCTGGTGCGGAGTCACATTTAACATTGTCAATGCAAGAAATGACATCTTCTTCACATATTTCTTGCAGAGCAAACGACTGCACCCAGCTACTTGTAAAAATTTTGAAAGAATTATTGTTAGTTTGTGGAATATTATTTGCCAAATTAGTACCAATATTTGCAAAATATTCACATAATTTGTCTAGAAACGTATGAGAATCAGTATGTATCATTTGATTTTCAATCAACAAAGCAGAAGGCAATTTTGATTTCTTGGAAGATTTTTTACAATTGATAATTTCTTTTATAACAGACCATATTTGAGAAAGGTTTCGATCAGTGGTGGTCTTAGGAATGTGCGAACCGTGCGGTCACACAGGCCCCCCCTAAAAGAGAAGACCCCCCTCTCAAAAAGAATCACTGTGTTAACTGTGAAAAAAACTTTTTTTATATAAACTTGAACCGTATCAATAAAATTGTTTTCAGTTTTTTTTTTTATTTAAATTATAATTATTTTTTATTGTTGTTTAATATAAATTATTTTTTGTTATTTTAATTATTCATTATTTAGTTGTTTAATTATTTTTTTAATTTAAATTATTTTTTATATTTATTATTTTTTGAAACTATTTTTTTTTTGTATAAAATTATTTTTAGTTTAGTTTTGGAATCATATCAAAAGAACACTTTTATTTGTAAACTTGAACCATTATGCATCATTAGAATTAGTTTCAGTTCTCCCGAATAGAAACTACCTCCTTGCCACCTTTGAAAATAAAGTCCCCCCTCAAAAAGAATTCCCGTTGAAAATAAGGCCCCCCTCAAAAAAATCAATGCGTACACTCCAAAGAAACACTTCTCTTTATGCTACCTTGAAACAAACCATTAAAATTGATTTTAGTTATCCCAAATTTAAGCTCCCCTGAAAAGAATCTTCATTTTTATTAAACTTTTTGCATTGAAACACGTCAGCGCCCTCAAAAAGAATCCTCTTTGAAAATAAAAAGAATCCTCTTTGAAAATAAGGCTCCCTCCCTCAAAAAAAATCGATGCACAAACTCCAAAAAGCGCTTCTTTTTATGTTAACTTGAACCAAACCATTAAAATGGATTTTAGTCATCCCAGAATTAAGCTCCCCTAAAAAGAATCTTCATTTTAATGAGACTTTTTGCATTGAAACACAGCAAACAATTTGTCTGAACCATTTTTTTTTATCTCTAATCGAAGCTGAAACACCTCAAAGCGAAACTTAGCAATTTCTGTATATCATGGTTATTATAGATTGAGTTATATCTCACCGTGCAATGGCAGAAACTTCAGCAGTGATAATTAGTCAGTGTAATGCAGACTTCCTGAAAGTAAACAAAGCGTATCTTACTGGGTTACAATGCAGTTATTTTGGTTAACTTTTTGGTGATTTAAAACCAAGGAGTTACCATATTGTATTGCACACTGCATTTTGAGATAGCAGCTTTGATGCTCGATCATTGGTTCCTTCCTTACAGAACTGGACTTTTGAAACCTTTATGCTGTTTGTAACTAAAGTGCCTCTATGTTGCATATTGTCGCATACCATGGTTTAAATCACGTAGGCTATGTTTTTATATCCAGTCATGTTGGTTGCTAAGCTTTCCTTGGTTGTTGGATTTTAATTATATTGTGCAGTTTAGGATTTTTATGAAGTTTTTTTCGTATTGAGATTGTCTGCAGTGGTGTAAAAAGTGGTCCAGAAATCTAGTTAAGTAAAAGTATTGTTACTGAAGGCGAAAACTACTTGAAACAGAGCAGAAAGTAGGGGATGTAAAAAGTAACCAACTAACTAACAATCAGGGACGTATTCTCCATGCATGCAAGGCATGCATTGCATGCCTTGCCAATTGTCATTCAATCAAAAAAAATTAATAATAATATTTTTGAAAAAATATCTACAAAATTTTCTCGATTTTTATCTGAGAACTTTCACTGTGTCAGAAAAGCATTAACTTTGGAGACCATTTTGAATATTAAAAATGGCAACACTTAAAAGTAGCCGCGTATCCAAGGCTGCCACTCGTAGGGATTTTTCCCTACAGTAGGGATTTTTAGCCTTGCGTAGGGAGTAGGGAATCCCTACGGGATTTTTGGTCAAAAGTAGGGATTTGTAGGGATTTTCACTGTCATTTAAAATTACGATAAAGTTTGAACAAAGTAGGCCAATCAAAAGTATTTCAAGACTCATTAAGAGCAATCCCGGATTCCCACTGATTTCTTCAGTTCGTGTTTCTTATTCTCAACGACCTCAGGTGGCAGTGGCAAAGTGAAGTGCGACTGTGATGTCACTCATCTGATGTGTAAATTAGTTTACTTAGCACTTTAGCTGTAGTACTAATGTAGTGCAGTAAGCTGGTAAGTCGATGGTTGCCTGGGCGGCTGGGACCTGGTTAGGGTTGGACCAATTCAGGTTAGCATGGTTACCGAGGAAGTCGAGCATACGGTAGGCAAAAGTTTGAGTAGCAACAAAAATATACCTGAACCTGACATACCTTAAGTATTGTCTGTGATCACTCTTCCAGTCTTCAGCTGTAACTGCTCAAGTCAAACAGTACCTGATTTAGCTTACGTTGTGTTCAGCTAGAGAAAGCTTTGTATTGTGATTAATGCTCAGTTAAATTCGGTGGGCTACCGACTGACTGATGTTCACTATATTTTTGCAAGTTCTTAGTTAAATTGCTCACACTATCATTTATGGAAAGAGCTTAGTTGAAATGTTCATGTGTAGTCTGCTTGAGTGGTCTTTATAATTGGGCATATTATTTTGAGAATTGTTCAGTCAAAATGCGAGTCAATGAGTATAAAGCATTACGGTATACCCAATTCTTACCAATATTAAGCTAATATGCTGAGTACATTTGTAGTATCTAAGTGATGTAATTTGAAGCATTGCAGTGCATTTTTGTATAAACAACTCAGCCAGCTGTGAACATTTTTAGTACCCGTATAGATACTGTATCAGTAATAGCTCAGTCCTAGCTATTATGGTGTAATTCTTAAACTCAAGCCATGTTTAGACGCCAAAGTATTCACTATTCATCATAGGCGTTAGCGAAGTGATATGGTATTGTAAGTGCTAAATTCAAATGTTAGTACTGTGAAAGGTTCATGCCGTGTACAAGTTTTTAATTGCTACATTACGTAAAGTGCTCAGTTAAAATAATAACACTTGAAATTGTACTCTTTTAGTTATACAATTGTGGCAACGTGCTTACTGCTCATCTAACATTATATTCTGGTTTCTTTTAGATGCATTTGCATAATAGAACTAGTCTATATAGGCCCATGCATTTAACCAAAGCAGTAAAGCATTTGTGGTCTTGTGTAATCAGCTATGTGCTTGGATAAACAGTGAAAGACGTTGAAGTAGGTAGACGTTGACAATGTAGCTATTTGATTATTTTACATCACAAAAAAATGTCCTTGAAAAATATGAATTTAAGATATCATCTTATTGAGGCGGTCATCAGCAAATATAGCAAGGATATTATTGCCTTTTCATATGTACCGTATTTGTAATTGAGGATCGTTACCCATAGGCGTAGGGATTTGTAGGGATTTTTTAGCCTCAGATGTAGGGATAAACTACTAGTTTTGAGTGGCAGCACTGCGCGTATCACGGCGGACGACCGCATAGGCATGCAATTTTCGAAGTTGCTTTTTTGTTCTGCATCTAGTTGTATTGGTAGATTGGCGCTAAATACGCGACTAACTAAGTAAGAAGGCATGTAATCGTCAAATTGCATGCCTATGCGGTCTACGCGGTAAGACGACGCAGTAACTGGTGAGCGCTGAGTAATCGTAAACGGTATTCAACACGGTAAAGTATGGTAGAGACTAGTCTACTACAGATCTGCTGTGTATGGTAGACTACTGGTAAATAAGCTAGACTAGTTTAAAAATGATAGGCTGTGAGATTGAGATCAAGCTGCAAAATATACGGTAAGTAAGCAGGAGTTTAGTTGTAATAGGTCTAGTTTAGGGGTACCGGTGTTGCATATATACCTTAGCTGGTTCAAAGGGGTTAGGCCTAGTATCAGCCCCCAGGTTCGGTTAAAGCTAGATTTGGTTAGGTTAAGGTCATAGGTTAGGTTAAGGTTGGCAGACAAAAAAAGCATGGGGGCTGTTAGTCTGCTGGACATGACCTGAGTGAAGTAGGTAGACTTACCAAACCAGGGGGTCTGAGATATCGGTAATACCGGTACCGGTAATGCATATAAAAGAACATCATCTTAATGAAATAAAGATTCATTTTACAGATACTGAATAGAATACCGGTATTGGTGCCGGTAGTACTGTCGTAAAATTAATTTTCATCAATCTTTAAGGTACCAGTGTCTATTTTGCCGTTTACAGCAAAATAGCTTCTAGGTCTATTTTGCCGTAAGTGATGTCGTGGGTTTTTAAGCGCTGTTTTGTGCTGAATTGCCACAACTTCTCAATAGCTCAGTGGATAAAGCGCTGCATTAGAAGGGAAGCGCTGCACTAGTTTTGGGTTCAATTTTCGTCGCGGCTTCGATTCATTTCGCTTCGGTGGCTTGGGTTCAGATCGCTTTGGTTCGCTTCGAATTCATGTGACCTGGGGTTAACAATCGAGTTTGTGAAGACAGTAGAATAGAATATGATGTAATCCCACGGTTAACTTCGTCTGATCTGGGGTAAATAATCGAGTTCGGCTCGGCTTCGTGTGACCTGTGGTTAACTTACGGCAAAATAGACACTGCCAATCTTTAAACTGAGACAATGAGCCAAGCCCAAGTCACAGCTTCAAGTTTGTCGACCGGTAATATTGTTGAAAAGTTGAAACAAAAAAGTTTTACAGCTCTAACATTAAAGCTTGATTCTGGCAGAACTACGGTACCCCACAGATGAACATAAGTGGGTCTTGTCTAGAGTAAGTCGTCCGTGTCTAGAATAACTCGTCTGTGTAAGGCAATAAAAGACATGGACGGCTTACGCTAGATGAGACCCAACATAAGTATCAGCAAACAAACCAAAACTATCTTAAGAAGTTTTAATTCAAGAATTTATTGTAGCGTTTATAAATATTAGGTCTGCGGAAGCTCAACATCAAACAAATTGTACTGCCGGCCTTGCTTAATATTTTTTAAAGACAACACTATATGGCTTGCTGTATTTTTGTTCCTGTCTAACTTATTTGCTTTGTATGATGTTACAAATTAGGTTTTGACCCCTAAGTTAGTTGCTTACAATTTAAACATAAGTTTGCCCTGTGTATTTTCATTTGCTGGTCACGCTGTGCTTGTAACTGGTTAAAATTCTGATTTCTTCGGTTATGATAATTGGTTACTACTGCTTTATGGAGCAGTATAGAAATACTGTGACATTATTTTGATTAGCAGCTTTGTTTTCATGCTTATTTCGTTAAGTTGGTTAAAAGATTTCATGTAATTGAAGTTGCAATGCAGATATTAAAACCTTTATCTCATTTTTGAGTGATCAGCTTCATTATGCTTCAGCAACTGTTACCCTTGGAATCAAAACACAGGTTTATCATCTTGGTTAATCGTCAAAACTGCTGAAATTAGATTGCTCATGTTAATAGTGCTTCTTTGTGGTTTTACACCAGTTAATAGAAAATTATCTTCTGCTTTTTAAACTTTAACCACTAATTCCCTATGATCATTGGTCAATTGGTGTTGGTTAGTGATAATTGTCAGCAGTGAATTGAATGATTGACTTGTCAAAATTTAACTCTGGATGAAGTACTGTAGGACGTCGTATTGTTTACCTATAGCTTTTCATACATAGAGTGACTGTACGGTGTACGAGTTTTCTGGAACTTCCTTTGTAAGTTCATTTACAGGTGTTGTTGTGGTATGATTTGTTACCACTGCGTAAAAGCTTCAGAATATCATTTATCAAGTAGTGTTAAATTATATTGTAGCCTATCGCCACATGTATGCTTCAACTTCACAGAGTCTTATAGATGTCCAGTGTTTCATTTTTCCAATATTCTATAAATATGTTTTTCAGATACCAGCCTGGTTAGATTTTTTATTAAAGCCTAGTTAATGGAGCAGTGGAATAGATACCGGTACTACTGCTGTGAAAAACTTCCAAGTTGTGCAAATGACTCAGCAATACCAGACTTATATATCTGAAGAAAGAAAAACTATTTGTGCGACAAAATATGCTCACTTGGTTTAAAAAAATGTGGATTGTCACTAGAAAGGCATTTGGTTTGATTCACTACAGCTGGTAAACATTCGATGAATGGGATAAAAGTTGATATATATTTGCAATATATTGTTGGGAGAAATTTTCAACAACATTCTCAGATTGATCGGAATAACGTGCGCAGAATTCCTTTCTAACTCAATAGGGTGGCTTCTGACTCAAAGACCTCATGGTCCCTTCGAAGTCACCCTGTCACTAATCCTTATGTTATTTATCTAATGCCTGTGTTTTTGTTTTATCCGTTGTGGTTGATGACGAATAAACAAACTTGAACTTTCTGAAACCAGCCATTAACCTAAAAATTCAGGCCATCACGGGCATGAGAAATGCAAGCGCCATATCAATAACAAAAATTGTCTTAATACTACACTGTGGGACATTTGACGCACGTACTCTTGGATATTAAAGGATTAGGGTATAAACAGCGTCAGACACTAAAAAGTTATCTATTTAGCTCTGTATAAACGTTATTATTATTATTGTATCATTTATGATCTTCGATTTGTGTGCCTTACAGCGCAGTTGTTTAGTTTCAACAATTGTATGACGTCATGGAGCCTCCTTGAAATGAGGCGATAAAGTAATGTAATAAATGGATTACCAAAGAATTGAAATCAATTTTTTGACATACGGTGTATTTTATTACCTTGTGAAATAGAAACTGATGTTCTGTGCGGTAATTTTTCGCCTGCCTAATACGCTTTAACGAATTCTAATGAGTACATTTTTGAAGTTGAATTGAATAAGAAAACTAATGACGTCATCGTAATTGCATGCCTCATCTGTCAGGTCACGCTACGCCACTGCTAACAATGTAACTAATGTAAAAAGATGTAAAAAGTAACCAAGTAAAAGTAAAAAGTACCACCAATTTGAAGCTGCTTAAGTAAAAAGTAGCGTTTGCAAAACCAAGGTAATAAAGCTGAGCTTTGATAAAGGATAATTTGCTCACTTTCAAACTTGACGTATATTTTGCCGATGCTTAAGTATATTTAGGATAATTAGCACATTAAAAAAGTGAAGTGTGTCATAAAAATCTGCAAAATGCAACCTCATTGTCCACGCCAAACACAAACAACAAAAGACCACTTAATATCACGAAATTGTAAAACTTATATTATATAAAATAAAACAATACACCTAATACTAGTGGTGCCAATTTTATTATCAAGCAAGATTATTTATCATTTGCGTGATACATTGCTTGATATTAACTACTTATTATTTTTAAAGCCACTTAAGTAGCGTTACATTCTGATTGAGCTACGTAAGTAAAAGTAGAAGTAGTCGAAATTTAAATCACTGAAGTAAGTACTAGTTACCAAGCAATAATACTTTAGTAGTCTACTTAAGTAAAACTACATCGTTACTTAAAAACACTGATTGTCTGCAATAATCAGTATGTATAACCTACCTCATAATACTGTAGATGCCAATAATTTTTCCAAGATTCTCGCGAGGCTTTGAAGTTTATTGTGGTTTGCTACACATTGCACTACATGTGTATCAAATTTGGATAGAGTAGTTTAAATTACTGAAAAGAAATTAGAGCAGTGAAAGCCACATCAAGGTACAGTAATTAGTTGATGTAACTGTTTTGATTGAAGTTGCAAGCTTGTGGAAATAATACGTTGTTTTACTGTTGCATTTTGATTTTGTGACTAGAGGAGTTGTGTTGACAGATTTCTTATTTCAGATGCATAATTGCATATAGATGCTACTTGGAAACTAAAGATGCGGTGATTAAATCTTAATTTCATTAACTCAAAACCACTGATTATGATGTAGTCAGAAGCTAAGAAAAGAAAATCATGGAAGTAACCATTAGACAGTCAGAGCCGACTCTTTACGGCTTCACCAGAACTAAACATCATTTTTCGAATTATGTAAACAGCAGTTTGTTATATTTTCTAAGTGTATATGTTCGGTTTTAGAGAGTTAACTTTTCTTAATTTTTCACTTGGTTCGACTCGTCCAAAACATGAGAACAACATTGTTTTATTTTGTGCGCAAAGATGTTGAAAAGTTAATTAAAAGTGGTGCGATATCTCACAAACCACAGTACACTAGTAACCTTGAATTGAAGTGTTGTTTGAATATTAACACATTACCTTTTGTTTCCACAAAATGAAGAAAAAACATCTTTAAATTAGAGTACTAACAACTCTTACAATAAGAAAAGCAGTTATTAAAGGGAAGTGGAAAGAAGGATGAAACAGGTGAAGTAATCTTACAGTCCAATTCCAGGACCATCATAGCAGTTCCGCTGATATTTCAGCAGAAAGAAAACTAACGAACTGGAAGTTTTTTGCCAAAACTTCGCACACTCAGTTGCTTACCCTTATAGGTCTGCATCAGCAATATGTTTGATCACAGGTAAATTTATTGCGAAATATATTTTGGTTATTATCGTTATGAATTACCACTAACTGCAAAGAGTACTGCAAGCTGTCACTTGCAGATGCCTCAGCGCGGCCGAGTGGTTCGGAGCGTCGTTTTTACGACGGCCACGATCGCAAGGTTTATGGTTCCACTCCTACCCAAGCCTTGTTCTTGCGTCCTTGGATAAGATGCTTCACGACAGTTATCTCTGCTTGGTGGAATCTAACAAGCAGCAAATTGAAGAAGCCAGAAGCAAAAATCAAGCGGAAAACTCGGACACAAAGGCAACTCCTAAGCGAGTCTGGATTCGTCCTATGCATAGCGCCTCCGTCGCTTTCTCGTGACAGGAGGATGAAAATGAAGAAATCAATCATCAGTATTGCATATAAGTTGATGCTAAAATTAATCAATGCGAATATACCAAAACTGATTAACCGTTAATATAGCCAACTAGTACGTAGTTTACTCAGGCTACCAAGATTGCATATACGGTAGAATAAGCAAATCATTACAGGTCTCTGATTTTTCTCAAGTTTGGGGAGATTTTTGATCAACCCTAGCCTTGTTGTAGCCTGCCAATTACTGGCAGTAAATTATGTTTCTACGTTACATGCATTGAATGAGCTTGCTTGATTGATTGGTGCTTCTCAAGTAACTTCCTATGAAATCCCTATTATAACGTGCTTTAGTGCACACTAAAGAGTCTTGGAATTTGGATCCCAAAAGACCCCCCCTATAACTGTTACACAGCCTCCCCTTTGTTTAAGACCACCGCTAGTTTCGATTATTCGATTTAATTAGGTTTCATAGTGGTTTCGCTAGGCATGGTATTTGATGTGAGTATGTTTATTAACATATTTTTTATAAACGGCTTTTTTATCAGCATTATTACTTTTGAAACAGGCTCTAAATAATTTATTTTTCATTTTGATAGAAACCAGAATACCTTTTGTTATCCACGGTTTTTCACTTAATCTTTTTCTTTTCTTGTCATAGTTTTCTTGTCATATTTGTCGGCAGCGTGGCGTAGTGGTTCGGAGCGTCGTTTTTACGACGACCATGATCGCAAGGTTGATGGTTCACCTCCCAACCTAGTCTCGTTGTTGCGTCCTTGGATAAGATGCTTCACGATGATTATCTCTGCTTGGTGGAATCTGGCAAGCAGCAAATTAAAGAAGTCAGAAGAAAATTCAAGCGGAAAACTTGGAAACAAAGGCAACTCCTAAGCGAGTCTGGATTCGTCCTACGCATAGCGCCTCCGTCGCTTTCTCGTGATAGGAGGATAAAGATGAAGAAATCAAACTATCAAACTAAATCTTTTCAAAGGTATATGTTTATTGATAACTGTTTAAAGGTAGTTATTAGATTGCAAACATCATTATTAATGTTAGAATTTGGAGAATCAAAATCAATTTTTGACAGGTTTCTTTTCATATCGACTAGAAAGTCTTCAAGATTAAAATTTTTCATGCAGCGTAGCGATCTTCGTTTGTTTATCAAACAACATTTAAATTTTGGGACGACGAAAAAAGTGGGTAAATGATCAGAAACTTCATATAGACACACTCCGCAATAAGTTTCCTTAGTAACATTTGCGTAAACATGGTCTAATAAAGAAGATTTACAATTATTTGCAAATCTAGTGGGAACATAAACAATTTGGTTGCAACCAATCGAATTCAGAGAGGCTATGTATTCAAATATTTTTGGGTTATTTAATAGAGTGTTAATATTAATATCTCCGCAAACAACGTAATTTATATTGGTTGTTTCAAATCATGCAGTTGAAGATGGAGCTTATTTTGAAATAAGCATAGGTGAGCAGTACCGCGATGCTTGATTACCGCGGTACTGTACCGCGGTACTTTTTAGTACCGGTACCGTCGGTACTTTGGAAAAAAGTACCGGTACCGCAGTGCCGGTACCTTTGTTTCTCAATTTTTAGGTGGTACTCGGTACTTTTGCAAAATCTTTTGTAATAAAAAATAATAACAAAAAAGGTGAAGTCTGCACAATTGCACCTGTACACCTTTCACAGCAGTCGTTTGAAAGATTTGTTTTTAGAATATAATGCTGCCAACCCGTCAAGCGCGGCAATAAAAAAATTCTTTTCCCAGGAAAACATATTTCGAAGCAGAAGAGGAGTGGTCTTTCAGACGACCATTTCCAAACACTTTAAAGGCAATTCAGAATAAATGTTTTTCAATAATTTCGTCTTCTCTTTTTTGCGTCTCCGTCTGTTGATAAGGTTGTAACCGTAAGAGAAAGTCTTGAGACCTGGGTAGATTTTTTAATAGCCTGCGTACAACATGGTTTAAGAAGGCTAATGTTAAACAGAGTTGCGCGATGCGTAGCCCTAGGGAAATGGATGCGTTTTTCGAAATGTTTTTCTTGTTTGATACGGTTCAAGAACGTTTACTTTATCTCTGTAGGCTCACGGATTTGATTGGTTGATTTTTACGTATTTCAATGCAACTCAAAACCTAAACTTAACTAAGGAGAACAAGGACGACAAAAAATTTAAAGTAGTTTTAAGACGTTTTTTTTGCAGATTTCAAAGTTCATTTTTTCGACTTTGACTCGCAAATATGCTTTTTCTAGATATTCCATCGACTTACTACTCTTGTTAATACAGCTTGTTTCTTTAATAAATCTCCTTAAAAAGGTGCAAAAATATAAAATAATTGTGTATTTCTTTTTGAAAATCCAATCGATGTAGACCTTATTATTAGCAGGCGGAAATCAATTTCGTTTTTAAAAGGCATGTATCCTAAACATTACCTGTCTGAGGCCTGCTTTAACAGCATACTACATTTTCGATACTGGTATTGCATTTACTCGTGTCACCTCGACGAGTATTTATCATGTTTCAAAATAATCGTTGCTGATTATGATCGTCTATTGCAGCGGCTCTTCCCGTCTTACTTTAAAGCTTATTCGCTTTTTGTTAGTTCCGTTATCAGATCTAATCCTCACTCCTAACGCGCATATGCATTTTTGCTCCTGCAAGTAACTTAATGGCATGATATCTCACGAAACAAAATGTGTCTTTGCATTTACGCAACCCCATCTTAAAAAATGTCTACGTACGGTGTATGCCCTCTTAAAACTTGTTTCCTGATAAGGAGGTGATGAAAGTCTTCATCTTCTAAAAGGAAGCGGTCGAACAAAGATGTTTGAGGATCACTGCTCTACACCCAGAGTCTCCTGTCTCGAGATGAGTTTTCATATTGTCCTCGTCTGTGGTCGCACAAAGTATTGTCTATTATTATGATCACATGAATCTAACTTACAGCTTTGAGTGCTTTCTGATAATCGCAGACACGATAATTAAGCGCCATGAAAAAGTTAAAACAATTTACCCTCAGTGATGATCCGGAGTGCTACAAATTTCAAAAAACAGCAAAGCATGCCATTAAATGTTATTGGCCCTCGACTCCTCGAGCACTTTTACATTATCAAATCTGGTACTTCTGAAAACATAATTGGATACCCCGCTCTACACACTTCGATGTTAAAAACCTGTTTTTATTTTAATGGCTTCCCTAAAAGGTTGACGTCATTACGATCTATGACGAACTCTTTTCATTGAAAACAGCAGCGTAGGATACTTCTAGTTCTGGGGTCCTCATTCGTTCAAAATCCTTAAACAATCTTTTTGTCGCATTCTGCGCTGAAAGTGCTGGTCTCCAATGAAAAATGTTTTCGCGTTATGCGTTGCGGCCCATTCCTATGGGCGAGGGAAATGTTGCATCATTCTTCTGATTTTTGTTGCACTAACCACTAACTATAGCTTATTTTGTACCGTGTTTTGATGGTTGGTGCAAAGTTTGTGATTCGTGAATTGTGCCGTACCAAGTACCGATAACACTAGCATATTGAGTCATTAAATATTTAGCTAACTAATAGCTATAGGCCTAACTATTATGAAACCGTGCAGTTTTAATCAAAATTCAACAAAATATAGGGCAGTACTTTCTTTTTGGAACTTTTTTAAAAAAGTACCGCGGTACTTCTAATTTCAAGTACCGGTACCGGCCGGCACTTTTAACAAAGTACCGAGTACCAGTACCGCCGGTACTTTAAAATAGTACCGTGCCCATCTCTGGAAATAAGGAAAAGTTTTTCTCAGGATGACGATAAACAACGCCGAGACAAAAATTTGATATTTTACTTTCAACCTCGATCCAGAGATCCTCACAATCAGGAGTTTTTAGAGAAAGGTCGTTACGCAGACGATACTTAGGGTGTTTTTCAGATATATTCCAATCCCACCGGCCATAGAAGGAGAATGGTTATGAAAGAAATGGTAGTTAGGAACAGTGGCGTAGCTAGAGGTTCTGCCGCCCGGAGCGGTTCAAGAAATTGCCGCCCCCAAATACAGTGGTGCACGTAGGATTCGGCCAAAGGGGGGAAAACAACCGGGGGTCTGGGGGCTACGCCCCCAGCCGCCAACGAATTTTTGCGGTTTTCACATAAAAAACACTCTTTTTAACACACTTTTATGTCGAAAAAGGGCATGCAGTGAGTGCAGTCACCACTAGCGTAGCCAGGATTCTGCAATGGGGGGGAAGGGGGTTGAGAATGACATCACATTTGATTATACGTTGTTTGCAGGAGTGGATCCAAAAAGTTTTGGAGGGTACATGTAATTTTGAATTAGGTTGAATGTTAACTAAATGCAAAGAAGTTTGAACTCGGAAACGGGCGTAAATAAGCCTTTTGAAAATGTTTCATGTCAGGGGCGTATTCAGAATTTTTTTTAGGCAAGGGGCATCAATTTTCGTCACTTTTTTCCAGCGCTTTTTTTCCGGAAAAGTTATTTTTAAACATCTTAAGTGCCAAAAACGACTCTAGGGGGGTCCGGGAGCATGCTCCCCTGGAAAAATTTTGAAAATTCGCATAATACAATTTTAGTGCTTTTTGAACAATTTTTAAGGAAAGTTCGTCATATTTTTGGCCCCTAACTTTGAGTGCTTCACCAATGATGCATTTTGTTCGCTCAGTTTCGATTATGTATGACGTCATTTGAGGCTCAATGGGGAGGTGGGTTGTAACCCTCCCCCGTGGCTACGCCTCTGGCAGTCACTATAGACAATGCAAAAACATTTTTGGAGTTTATGTCTAAAAGCAGAAGCTTGGCTAAAATAAGCGAAAGTAGGCTGCAACCGTTATTAGTTTGAGAAATTATAGACTGAATGGCACCGTGCCCTCCTCCTGCTGCTCCCATGTCACTAGCGTAGTACTGCCTAGTGCCTATACTGCATTCACACGCTGAGTGTGAGCGATTCAAACGATGCAAATACGAAGAAAACAGTGCCCAATTGTGACATAATGCGCATTAAAATCAAATCTTTTTTATACTCGCGGGAATACACCGAAGCGTAAACGAGATGGCGGGGCCCATTTCCGTAACTTTGCGCCTGGGCAACACAGTAAGATGATTTACGATTAGCAAATAAGCGATATAGCCAAGTAGGCTAGTAGTTGGTCAAAATAATTAAGAAAAATAATTACATAAAGCTTATCCAAAATGCCGCCCCCCCCTCTTTGCTACGCCACTGGTTAGGAATATCAATATTTGAAGAACTAGTAGCATTTAGTTTAGTTTCGGAGATGGCAATTGCATCTGGTAATCCAGTCATATCGCTTAAACATTCTTCAATTTTGTCTTTGTTTTTAAATAAGCTTCTAACATTAAAATGAATAACAAAAATATCCTTTTTTTGTAAATTATTGCTTAAATTTGCTAGCATGGAGGGAGAGTAATAATCATCATATCTGCCGTTAGTAACAGAGCGAGATGTCAAAGCATTAAACTCAAAATCAGAAACCCCAAAAAAAGGAAATAGTGATTCTACTTATCATAAACGTCATTCATTTCACCATGAATAATAATTGAATATTACACAAACAAGCTTTTGGCTACAGCGCAGGAAGAATGTTGTCTCGAAAAACGAAGCTGTTAGAGTCACTGTTTTTAGAAATAGTTAAATTCAAACTTTTTAAACTCAGGGTCGGGAACTGTAAAAAATAGAAATAACTTACAATAGTTTTCCAAATCACTGTCTGCACTCATCATTTTGACTTCAAGGGTATACATTAACGTATGCAGTAGTCATTATACGTAAAGCCAGACAATAGTGTATATAACAGAAAGCAATCAATCACTATTATTTGACAAGATACATCAATCATTTTACTAGCTGCTAATGCAGCTTTAAAGAATTAATTTAAAGGACGTGTACAAGATACATAGTGATCAAGCTTGTCAAGATCTTGCCAAGTAGAGATTTTATACACTCTGCTACTTTCATTTTCACGAATAAAAATTTGACCTTGCCAGGTCCAGAGAAATTTATAATTTAGTGCGATTTTTTTTTTCGTTTCATTGAATAGAGATTTACGAAATTTTGTCAAGTTTTCCTTCAGAGCTAAGTTTTCTGGCATGAAGTTGGAGGGCAAATTATCTTTTGCAATGGACTTGCTTATCATTGATCTTTTACAGTACAACTCGTTCCTTTTGTCCCTGTTAGCAAATCTGACAATAATAGGAGGGGTCAGACTGGATTTAGCAGCAGACTCACGAGCACTCATCTTGGTGTCAACAGTTGATAATTTGTGCGATGTTGAAATGTTCTTGCTGTCTAAATTTACACTCAGAATACTGGCAACTTTTTGATTATCTCGTTGGTGTTTTCGTTTTTTTGTGACAGGGATTCCGTGTATCTCGAGGTTTTCGCGGCGACCGTACTCCTCAAGGTTATCAAGCCGAATTTCAGAAGAGCTAGCTCTCTTCTTCAAAGATGCGATATTGTTCTGCATATGCATAATTTCCTTACTTAGGCGCTGGTTCTCCAGAGAAATTTTGTCATATTTAGTGGACAAGTCATCGTACTCACTCGAGACATACGACAAACCTCCTATCGTATGATCCATCTTGTCACTGAGCATTTTAAGCTTTTCTTGTAACGAAGAGATAGCTGTCGAAGTTGAGTCTAATTTTGGGGTAGCGGAAGAAAAAAATTCTGGTTGATCCCTACCCTGATTTTGAAATATTTCTTTACATTTTTCCGCAAACATATTGTCGATATTACCAATGATTTTTTTAGTGATTTTTTCTTCTAATTCTTTCAGCAGTTTGTCAGTTAATTTCAAAAATTAACGCCTAGTGTTAATTTTAACGCCTAGTGTTAATGTTAATTAACGCGTAGTGTTAATTTCAAATATTAACGCCTAGTGTTAAATATTAACAAATATTAACGCCTAGTGGTAAATATTAACAAATATTAACGCCAGTGGTAAATACTAACAAATATTAACGCCTAGTGTCAAATATTAGCAAATATTAACGCCTAGCTCTTCCTAGTGTATATTAACGATTTTCAAAATTGCCTTGATCAAGCTTACCCAATTATGTTTGCTGATGACACTAACATATTCATTAAACATAAACAAATTGACATAGTATATGACCAAGCGCAATGCGAGTTACATAATATAGCCACCTGGCTATCAGCAAATAGATTATCTCTGAATACTGACCAAACAAAATACACAATGTTTCATACCCACAAAAAAAGTTACAACATGCAGTTTCCCATTCTTCGTTTTAACAACAAGCCCATTGAGCGAGTTAAAAACACCCCATTTCTTGGTTTACTCTTAGATGAAAACCTGTCATTGGAATCACACATGCTTGCTCTTTTTCAAAAAATAAGACGTAATGTAGGGATTATTTACAAGTTGAAATCTTAGTTTAACTCCAATAATCTCATTTGTATTTATCATTCTTTAATAGCTAGTCACCTACGATATTGCATTACTTCGTGAAATCATGGAAATACCGTACTAGCGAAAAAAATCGACAACCTCTGTTCTAAAGTCATTAAATTATGGTTAAATCTAACCGCAATACAACAAACTTATTCTCTGTTACTGACATGTACACATAGGAGGCGGAATCTGGGGGGCTCTGCCCCCCCACTTTTTTTCAGGGGGGGCCCTAATTTTCGCGTTTATTTCTACAATATTGCCTGTGCATGAATGTATTTGAAACTTAATAGGCCTACCATAAAAATTAAAACCCAGAAAAGAACTTATATCCAGAGAAGTTTTCTTTAAAATCTTGTTTGTGGGGTGGGGGGAACAGAAACTAGAAGCAAGAACCGTGGGTCTGAAGCCCACATAAATTGGACCTGTCACATGTGGACAGGCTAAATATGGATTGTAGGCATAGGGCCGGATTTACGCATAGGCAGGGTTACTATTTTGTGCTTATTTCTAAGATTTGTTTTTATTTTCAAGGGCAATGTCTTACAAAACGTGAATATGCTGATTAAATGTGCTTATTTTTGAATCTCGTGCTTAATATGTCTTAGTTCAAATGCTTTTTTCTTTAAGTGAACGAAAAATGGAAAAAAAATATGTGTATTTTTTGTTCCTTAGTTAATTTCAGCATTTTGAAATTTGTTTTAATTTCTCAATCCAGTGGTTCCCTAACTTGAGGGCCATGGGCCAGCACGGGACTGTTTACAGAGGGCTACAAAGCTTGACTGGAAAACAACACAAGCGTTCCTTAATCATGTCATGATGTTCACTTCAAAAGTTGTTGAACCACCGAAAAAATAGGAATTTGCGGACGTGAAGACCTTCTTTTTTTGATTTTCACCAATTTCTAGCGGAAAAAATAGGAATCTGCGGATGATTTGGTAAGCTGCTATTTTGTCTTCGTAGCAGCAGCGTGCTTATTTTTTGGTGTGGACCGGTGATAACCTTGCGTATAAGCTAAGCAGGCTGAAATCTAGAGTCGTAGAAAATGGGGGGCCTCATCACGAACAATGAAGATCTTTTTTTTCTTCACCGATACTTTCATCGGAAAACAGAACATCTGAGGACGTGTATAGGCCTACCTTTTTTTTGCTCATCACTATACCGAAATTTTCAGTGAAAACAGGGACATCTGAGAAGGTGAAGACCTTTTTTTGCTCTTCCAATCAGTGTGATCAAATAGCCTAGGGCATCTCATTGTCTAAATACGGTCCTCAGGAACGTGTTTAGGGGCGATGCCAATGTGCCATGCCCCCCCCCCCATTTGACTCTGCCTTTTAGTACACAAGAACAATACTAATGGTGCCAATTAAGTAACTGAAATATGCCAGATTCTTTTGATGGTTTCTGTAGCTTATGGCCAGAAACGAATCCAGAGGGGTCGGTTGAGGAATATGCATCCTCCCACCAGCCATTTTCAAAAATGCTTTTGATGCATATAATTTTTCTGTAATTTCAAACTTCTTCGATAGCTATAAGCCTTACGCCTTAAGCACGCATATCATTAAAAATGTGCGAACAAAATGTATCATATTTGGCGAAGCACTCAGAATTAAAGTCAAACAAATGTAAACACAATTTGCCTGAAAATTATTCAAAAAGCACTACAATAGCCATTACAGCATGTAAATTTTCAAAAATTTTTCGGGGGAGCATGGCCCGGACCCCCTAAAAGTTTTCTAGTTTTTTAATCAGCTTCAAAATAGTTCTGTCGAAAAAAATACGCTGGAAAACATGGGGAAATAATGCACCCCCCTTTTTAAATTTCTCGCTACGCCACTACCGACCCTGGTTGTAGGTGAAGAAAATTTGATCATTGGTTTTGGATCCCCGCACTTTAGAAATGCTTCCGCCATCGCTGCATGTACACAATGGAAATGGGAAAATTAATGCATAAATTTAATCAGAATCAATTACCGACTATTTTCAAAAACCTTTTTCGGCCAAACAACACAGTTTACTCTCATTCAACACGCAACAGATATGCTTATCATCTCCCTTTTTGCTCTACATCTGTTTCCCAACAGTCCATTCAGTATAGTGGCGCCAAGGTTTGGAATGCTTTACCATCTGATATAAGAGCTCTGCAATCAAGATCTTCTTTTGTGACTAAGCTCAAAAAGCATCTATCTCAATGAGTCTACGTTTTTTGTTATCGCTATAACTTTCCCACAGAACATTCGATTGACAAACTTGTGAATGCATAGCCTAAATTATTATTTTTTATTTAGTAGCATCAGGTAGCATATAGAAAGCGATCAAAGCGCTATACGAGCTCGCTTAGGAGTTGCCAGCCATCTGTCTACCTCACCAAGATGGGGGAATCCCGCTAAGTGCCTTTCCCAACGACATAACAAGTAAACTTGCCGGCTTGTTCTCCACACTGTCCTTTTAATGCTGAACGTCAAGCAGGGAAGCTGTGAATAGCAATGTTAAAGCCATTGGTTTGACCCGACTCGGAATCAAACCCGAGTCCACGGCTCAAGAGACAGACGCTCTATACCACTCCCACTCGGCCATCTGAGCGTTTATAAACGCTGCATTGGTTATCGGTTGCTTTCATGCCAATTTATAAACATAAGCAAAATTGTAGATAGATGTACGTAAGTTCTGTACATATGTTTTGTTTGTTTTATTTTAATTTAAGTTTCCCTTTCGTTATTTGTGAAACATGTTTAGCCTATGTTTTGAGGTTTTGTGGCCATGCAGACAGCTACCGACTTTGTACCGACACTCTCTCATGTGAATTTTTAATTCATACTGCATGTTTTAAACCTACGGGTTTTGCCATTTCCGTGATAATGTGTTAGCTATTTATTTTATTTACCTTGCCATTTATTTTGTGCTTAAAATGCGTTATGGAATAAATAATAAAAGATTTTGGATTTGCTTGGCTGATTTCGCGCTACGCTTCAGTGTTTTTCTTTTGGGCAATCCACCGAAACTGGAAATTTCGAAAAGTTGGAAGTAGAAAGTGAACCCCTCCGGCAGTCCGGTATGGTAGTAGACTTGTCATTTGCAGAACTAGGTACTACGCTAATGTACGAAAGCGGTAAATACTAAAAAGTTATGCCCTTTTTGCAGTGATGAAAAGCAATCAACCAGCGTCATAAAATAAAAGAGCCAAAGATGAAGAAAATGTCTAGAGCACTGGCTGTTGGCATTTTCATTTATGTAATTTATTCGTCCAACGGTTAAACAGTACCAATACTTGTAGTACACAACAATTTTATAGAAACAAACAAGCAGTCCGTTGCAGCACGGGAAAACTGGTTCCACGTCACAGCAACGTCATTATAGAAATAAACAAGCAGTCCGGTGCAGCAGCGTTTTGATTATGGGAACCGGGCTGGAGCTCTAGACACAGCCAAAAATAAATTTGGTTGAAAGCCTAGAAGTCATTCCAGAACTTATTGCTCCAACTCTTGAACTGGGAACAGCTGCTCCTGCACAATGCAACATCTAAAGCTGAAAAGATAAGAGAGTCTGAAAAGGTTACATACCGGTACCTGCAGAGGTGGGCAGTAGCATGCTGCAAGTAGTATGTAGCGGTAGTGTCGCTATCGGTACTTTTAAAGAAGCATAGCAGTAGCGTCGCTAGGCTACTTTTGTAAAATGTGTGCAATGTGTATGCCGCTACCACTACTTAAATTGGCCTGTAGCAGTGTTGTATTTTATGAATTAAGGAAGGAAGTGGCTAAAGTTACGTGACCGTAACATTTGCCTCTTTAGTTTATTTTATTACTTCGTCACGCTCTCGTACAATCAGGGAAGCGTGAAGGGATAATAAAATAAACCAAAGAGACAAATGTTACGGTCACGTAACCTTAGCCTCTGCCATTAAGGAAAGCCGTAGTTTTGATTTTCTGAGACATAGATTACCGGGGTTGCCAGTAATTTCGCCACAGAAACTTCGTCACATGGTAACTTCGCCACACTTTGAGAAGGTGAGGGGAGATGTGGGGATAGTAGGAAAATGTGTTGGGGTGTGGGGCGAGGAAGAGGAGATGTGGGAAGAGGTATGAGAGGGAGGTGTAGGAAAGTGTATTAGGGTGTGGGGGAGGTAAGGGGAGATGTAGGGAAAGGTGAGGTGAGGAAGGAGATGTGGGTAATTTGTTGGGGCCCCACACCCTGACACATTTCCCCGCACCTCCCCCATTCCTCTCCCCACACGCCAACACACTTCCTCTCCCCATACACTCTCCCACACCCCTCCCCACTCACCCCATAAACTCTACCACACTTCTCCACTCCCCACACATCTTTCCTTATCTCCCCCCACACCCCAAGACATTTCCCTATACCTCCCCCAATGCCTCCCTGACCTCCCCCTACACCCCAACACACTTCCCCACTCACCCCATGCATTTGACGATGTGGTGAAGTTACCATGTGACAATGTTACCTTAATAAATTTAATTGGAAAAGCCCAATAAAATTTTGGAAGTGGCTATTTCACTGGAAATTTCGATTACCAAAGTTTGAAAATCATGGTTTGCGGAATCGCAAACATACCCTAACGGTTTCCCTACTGTGAGAGTCGCACTGCAGGAACCGAAAACGATTTATGCAACTACAATTTTTCAAACTTCAGTAACCAAAATTTTCGGTGAAATAGACACTTCGTAAAATTTTTTACGACAAGCGGAAATTTGAAGTCTTGTTTCAGTGTAGGCAATGTAAATTTTCAATGTATGAAAGTGTGGCAAAGTTACCATGTGGCGAAGTTACTGGCAACGAATTACTGGTAGGTAAGGAGTATCGGTAAGTTTAGAAGTTTTTAAATTGAAGGAAGCGTCTATTTCACCGCAAATTTCGGTTGCCGAAGTTCGAAAATCGTGGTTTGCGGAGCCGAAAACATCCCCTTACGGTTCCCCTACTGTGAGAGTCGCACTATAGCAGGCATGTCAAACTCAGTTTGGCTCGGGGGCCATATCCAGACGTTCTGTTCTCAGGTGGGCCGGATTAGTAAAATAATGTCAACTTCAAATATTTAGTTTTGTTTTTTAGTATCAAGTTTTATCCTTCAGCCTGCATTTGTAGCCTATACACTACAAATTCTAATAACAGAAGACAAGGGATCTTTTCACAGCATGACACATTTATTCACAAACAATGGAAAATAATAATTTTCATGTGAGGCGATGAATATGTTAACAACTGCTGGTTTAACAGTTGAGTGAATGCAGTTTTGCACCTGAACCAAGTCATCACACTGAACAAACGCAAGTGAGAGCCATGAAAAAGATAATTTCGTCTTAATTATCATACTGCTTTGAAATGAAAAAAAAAAAAAAAATACAAGTTATTGCAGTGCATGGGCAATAAGATTAAACTACATCAAATCAAACTACTAAGGTGGACCTACTGAAGCTGAGAATATACTCCGAAATGTTTAGTTGTCTTTAACATGAAACCAGATTAATCTTTTTTAATGATCTGAATTCGTGGGTGCAAACAAATGTCGTGTTGTCACACTTTTTTCTCTCTCACTGCACTCGTGCAGGTCACTCCTGCACCTTCTTATGGGCCTAATTAGATTTCTTGCGATAACTTTGAATATTTTTTCCAAATGTTATGCCTCGTTGCGTATTATGCTGTGATGCTTTTGTCTATTATGTAACAAATAATTTTATTACAACCTTTAATAATGAGTTTATCCTTGCATAAGCATAAAAATAATTCTTCCGAAAAAAATGAGCAATGTTCGTGTCACGTCGCATGCTGGACGTGAGCTTTTTTCATATTTACTGCCCTTCCGCTGCCGGAGGGAGCATTTGGTTTGTATTTAATCCAAAAAATCATAACTTTTGATAGAAACGAGCGAGAGACTCTCTTTTTTTTTTGGTATACTTAGAAATTTATGCCGGGCCGAATTAAATCATCCAACGGGTCGATTCCGGCTCGCGGGCCATATGTTTGACATGCCTGCACTATAAGAACTGAAAACGGTTACGCAACTACGATTTTTCAAACTTCGATAACCGGAATTTTTGGTGAAATAAACACTTTGTAAATTGAAACTACGGTGCAAATTTGGCATAATCTGAGTGTGTAAATTAGTCATATTCAGTGTTCCTTCTAGGATTTTGACTAATGCGAATTTGCCCAAAAGCACAGTAATAAACTTAAAAGTTCCCCGTAGACTTACAGTAAAGTACATGCGCAAAGTCACAAGCATGATTGTTTAAAAGTTTTGGATTCGATTTGAATCCAGATGAGAGCAACCACACAAACGCGATGTAATAAACTGGATCCTATAAATAATAAAATAAATGTGTTTACAAAACTTGAAGTATTGTCTGGCACTCAACAAAGGGTAAAATATATTTAGAGGAGACCCATATGATTAAAAGGTTGAAATTTCTTTCATCAACAATCTTTTCCGTGTGCTTCTCTTCATGATCAATAAAGAGAGCAAGAGTTAGTGGCAGGAATTTTCAAGTAGGGAAGGGGGTTAAAACTCTAAGTCGAATTTTAACTTGAATGTTGTCACTTACGATGCAATTGCACAGTGCGCAAAGAGATTATACTTTTGTCAATGAAGAACGGGATCTGTATGTCATATAACTCTATACCATAGTAACTTCTGGACTGGCCCATATTTTTGTTGGTTGCCAGTAACTTCGCCACATGGTAACTTCGCCACAGTAACTTCGCCACAGAAACTTCGTCACACGTTAACTTCGCCACACTTTGAGAAAGTGAAGGGTGATGTAGGGATAGTAGGAAAATGTGTTGGGTGTGGGGGGAGGAAGGGGAGATGTGGGAAGAGGTATGAGAGGAGGTGTAGGAAAGTGTGATGGGGTGTGGAGGAGGTAAGGGAAAATGCAGGGAAAGGTGAGGGTAGGGAGGAGATGTGGGGAATTAAAAGTGTGTTGGGGCCCCATACCTCAACACATTTCCCTACATCTTTCCCATTCCCCTCCCCACATCCTTTCCCCACATGCCTACACACTTCCCCACTCACCCCATACACTCTCCCACACCCTCCCCACACATCTTTCCTTACCTCCCCCCACACCCCAACACATTTCCCTATATCTCCCCCCACACCCCCCATATTTTTTCCCACAGCTCCCCTGACCTCCCCCTACACCCCAACACACTTCCTTATTAACTCCATGCACTCTCCCCACAACTTACCCCACGTTTCGATTATGTGGCGAAGTTACCATGTGACGATGTTACCTTAATGAATTTAACTCGAAAAGCCCGATAAAATTTTTACGGCAACCGGGAATTTACAGTCTTGTTTCGGTGTAGGCAATGTAAATTTTCGGCGAAGTTATCAAGTAACTCGAAAAGCCTGATAAAATTTTTTACGGCAACCGGGAATTTAAAGTCTTGTTTCGGTGTAGGCAATGTAAATTTTCGATGTATGAAAGTGTGGCGAAGTTACCATGTGGCGAAGTTACTGTGGCGAAGTTACCATGTGGCGAAGTTACTGGCAACCTTTTTGTTTACCTCGAACCAAAACCTCATGTTGTGGACTTCAGTTACCTTTGCTACTAATACCAGGAGAAAGCCATGGCTTTATTCAAGGAAATACGGTAAACAAATTATAGCCTATACTTAATTTTTACTTTTATAGAATCTTTGTCGTATGTTATACGGGAACTTGTGCCTGTTTTAGTCTAGACATAGTTTTGCTATAATTTTGACTGGATCATTGTCTTATGCATCATGGCAACTGTTGAGTCATTAAAAAAAGCTTTAATAGAAACATTGGAATCTAAAGGAATTCTAAACAGTTTAAAAGCTCAAGTACGAACAGAAGTCTTTCAAGCTCTCAGTGATCCTTCCATAAGCAAACCTCATTTGAACAACGAAAATCTCTTAATAAATGAACTAATTCGGGAATACCTGATGTTTAACAATTACAAATACACTGATTCTGTGTTGGTTGCTGAAACTGGCCAACCACAAGTTCAGCTAGAGAGGTCATTTTTGTGCAAGGAGCTAAATGTGACTGACACTCGAGAGAGTTCCCAAGTTCCTTTGCTGTACAGTTTGTTGGAGAGTTTTATTAGTGATAGGAAGGATGATTCTACTTCAACACGTGCTGGATTATGTCGGGGATATGCAATGGAGGAAGATCACATTGTAACTGTCCATTCAAAAGAGAGGAGATAACAAGTTGTTAAAAGTTTTACCATCATTTGTCAATTGATATCGAATTTGTGTTGCTTCCATGCTTCATTACGAGTGCAGTACAAGTAGTATATATAATTGGTTAACTATTTGTATATACTGTACATAAGTATTATAATAGCCTATACGTCGATATCTACCAGGGCTGCGAACTCTATCGAATTTTATTGGAGTTCGAGTTCAACCTATTTGAACAAGTTCAAGTTCTCTAATTTAATTTTTACAAGTTTAAGTTCGACAAAAATAAGCTTTTTCGAGTTCAGGCAGATGAATATCCAAAATCGAGACAACCTTTTCTCTGCCGGTGCTCATGCAATTAAAAAGATAAAAATAGGTCGCAATGGCATGAACAAAAATAAACAACATGAAGCTTTTTCTTTGGTGAAATCATAACTTCAATTTACACGCATTGTGACTGCTTGAACAAGAAACTATATTTCGTAGTGATCTTTTATTTCTTTTCAACAAGTCAAATATCTTTCTAATGAACTCGAACAGTTTTATTCGAGTTCAGAAAAAATATTTTTTCAAGTTCAAGTTCAGCAAGATGATCGAGTTCTTTCGAGTTCGCAGCCCTGATATCTACTGTATTTCATGCATTTAAATGTCATGTTAAAATTTAAAGAATTTGTATTGGTATATTCTAAAGAAAATGGGTTCTTCAATCTTCATGCGTATAATTGCGTTTTGACTTTTTATCGTCTTGGACACATTAGCGTGAGGTTTGTGTGATGTTAGGTTTTTGATTTAAAAAATTTACAATATAATTTTTTTGTGTATGATAAGTCCTCTCTAGCATCTGTATACCGGTACTGATTATAATGTTTGATCCTACTAAGTGCTCATGTTTTTATTTTTGTCCATTCTTATCATAATTGTTAAGCTTCGTTGCTTATTCAAGTTTATGCTGCAAAATGATAACTGCTGCATATCTTATGCATGTACCGGTATATGTCGAAACTTGTCTCCAGTAAGATGTAAACAAATTATTAAATCCAAGCAGTACCGGTATTACATTAGCTAAATTTAAGTAACTTATTCTGCATTAATTTTCTTGTCCAACTTTTATTAAGCGTTTTAATTTTTCTAAATCATTATTAATCAAACTACCTATTTGCTGCACCTGCTGAATTGTCAAGTTTACGTAATGAATATTTTACTGCATTTATGTTTTCACGAAATTATCGTAAGATTGAAGCTACTGCGCTTTTACGTTTGTGTATACCAATATGCTGGTTCTGTAGTTCGGCCTTTTTTGTTTCATCTTCACTAGACGTCATGTTCACTGCATATGCATTAAATATTAGCATATTATGTTATTATAGTGCACTAGTGCAGGTAGTTAGTTAGTTACAAATGTTATTGTTGAAGTGATAGGGCAAGCAGAACTGTACTCGATTTTCCTCTGATGCTATATATTTTCGATTTTCATAATAAAATTTTATTTGGTTATGCTTAAATTGCATGCTTGTTGTATCAGCAGATTTTATTGGTTGGATGCCTTCGTTTTCTGTTAGCTTAGTTTAGGCCTATTACAGATTTGCTAAATTTTTGTGCTGTTTTTTTTGTTGTTGCAAGCTCATACATTTTTATGCCACTTTTACAGAACGTTTATAGTTTTTTGTAAAGCGTTTATATATATGTATTAGTGAGATAAAAATGTCTGATCGGCTTACTCAACTTCAAGATGCTGTCAACCAGGTTTGTTAAGTTAAACTGTTTTAAAAAAAGTTCTTAATGGTCCCGAAAAAGATTGCAAATGTTAAGATTCTTTTGCTTTTCTTTGCGGCAATTTTAGCTGCATAGCTTACTCATCATATTGTCAATACATTGGGATCAAATTGTTAAAAAGTTTTGTTTAGGAGTAAGGTTGCAAAGGTGTAAATCAAATAGTTGTGAACTTGCAAAGTGTACTTACCATGGTTAGTTTTTGTTTGCAGTTGGCTGACCATTTCTGCAATAGCATTGGCATTCTTCAGCAGAACGCAGCATCTGGTTCATTTCTAGGAATGGAAAAATCTGGTACCGTTACCAAAGAACCAGCTGGGACCAGTGAAGGTAATTTGTTAGCGAGCAGACATTTTTCTGCAATGCTGAATGAAAATAGTCGGCTTGGAAATGTTATCAACACTTGATTATGCATTTTGCTTACCCATTTCACAACTCTCAACTTAATGAGCAAGCGGTAGAAGTTGTTAGATATATATATATATATATCTAAACCTCTGTCACGTCTAAATTAGTTCGCATATTTCATGTTCTTTTATACTGTATATATATATATATAAGCATCAAGGACTAGTTAAGGGGACATCATTTATAATTACGTGTTAAGAGTACACCATTGTTTTTACGCTTTAGCAGCTTCAAAAAATTAAAAAAAAACGATAACCTTCAACCTTGTGGCTGTGGTCATGCATACTCTACACAATTTAAAGTAAATCAAAACATATAACAGCGTCGCCTTAAAATTGTCGCCTTAAAATTTTTCATTTTTCTTATTCTAAATTCATGTTTGTGGGGACAGTTCATTATGCTTGATATTTGAGTGTTTTAAGTGGACACGGTATTATAAATTGACGTCTGTGACTTTTCTTTGGCATGCATCATAGAACGCAGGCGTCAATGTTCCGTACGATGTTCAGGGTGTCGTAAAATAAACACATAGCAACTAACAATGAAATGCATGGAGATACTGCAATACTACTCCAGCTTGGTAAGCACTGAACCCAGCGGTTTTGTGAAGAAGACCGTAATAAACTGAAAGGAATTCGTAGATGAGCACAGAATTTTAACACAAGCGTCTGCTCTGCAAGCGAACAAGGGCGCAGTCTTTCAAGCTGAAGCGCCTTCTAGCCATGAGACTTAACCAAAAGGCAGCACTTTCCTTAGTTCAAAATGATGAATTATGCTACTGTGGAAAAACGCAAGAACGAAATAAGCGTATTCATTGCAGTAACTAAGTTATTAACAGTGTCTTTTATTTCTGCGCTGTCAAAATAAATACAGCATCACAATAAGTGTGACATGATTGTAAAAAAATCACAGCATCCTTTGTTAGAATCACAATCCTTTAATCTGAACACACTTTTAATTTCGATGACTGATCCTTCAGTATCTTTTTATTATTTTTTTAATACCGCAACGACGTAAAAGCCTATCTCAGGAGTTTACGCGGAGGTAAATTTTACCTGGGTGAAGGTAAATTTACGGAATTGCAAACCAAACCAAAGTTTCATTTTCAGGACTTGGGGGCATACTCTTTTCGTCGGTGTGGGAGGGGGGTGAATATGACAAAAATGGTCACAAACCCCTGGGTTAGCCCAGGGATTGATGGATTTAAGTGGACAGACGAGTTTCAATAAAGTTCGGTAGAGACCGAATTGCAATTTGTGCGTTGTTATGTCAACATATAGCGTGTGGCATAAGTCTCCAATGCAAAGTGCTGAGTTAAGTGGACGGACGAATTACAACTAAGCGTTTGGTAGACACCGAATTGCATTTTGTGCGTTGTTAGGTCGACATATGGCGTGTGACATAAGTCTCCAATGCAAAGTGCTGAGTTAAGTGGACGGACGAATACCAACAGCGTTTGGTAGACACCAAATTGCATTTTGTGCGTTGTTAGGTCGACATATGGCGTGTGACATAAGTCTCCAATGCAAAGTGCTGAGTTAAGTGGACGGACGAATTACAACTAAGCGTTTGGTAGACACCGAATTACATTTTGTGCGTTGTTAGGTCGACATATGGCGTGTGACATAAGTCTCCAATGCAAAGTGCTGAGTTAAGTGGACGGACGAGTTTCAACAGCGTTTGGTAGACACCGAATTACATTTTGTGCGTTGTTAGGTCGACATATGGCGTGTGACATAAGTCTCCAATGCAAAGTGCTGAGTTAAGTGGACGGACGAATAACAACAGCGTTTGGTAGACACCAAGTTGCATTTTGTGCGTTGTTAGGTCGACATATGGCGTGTGACATAAGTCTCCAATGCAAAGTGCTGAGTTAAGTGGACGGACGAATTACAATAGCGTTTGGTAGACACCGAATTGCATTTTGTGCGTTGTTAGGTCGACATATGGCGAGTGACATAAGTCTCCAATGCAAAGTGCTGAGTTAAGTGGACGGACGAATAACAACAGCGTTTGGCAGACACCAAATTGCATTTTGTGCGTTGTTAGGTCGACATATGGCGTGTGACATAAGTCTCCAATGCAAAGTGCTGAGTTAAGTGGACGGACGAATTACAACTAAGCGTTTGGTAGACACCGAATTGCATTTTGTGCGTTGTTAGGTCGACATATGGCGTGTGACATAAGTTTCCAATGCAAAGTGCTGAGTTAAGTAGACGGACGAGTTTCAACAGCGTTTGGTAGACACCGAATTGCATTTTGTGCGTTGTTAGGTCGACATATGGCGTGTGACATAAGTCTCCAATGCAAAGTGCTGAGTTAAGTGGACGGACGAATTACAATAGCGTTTGGTAGACACCGAATTGCATTTTGTGCGTTGTTAGGTCGACATATGGCGTGTGACATAAGTCTCCAATGCAAAGTGCTGAGTTGAGTGGACGGACGAATTACAATAGCGTTTGGTAGACACCGAATTGCATTTTGTGCGTTGTTAGGTCGACATATGGCGTGTGACATAAGTCTCCAATGCAAAGTGCTGAGTTAAGTAGACGGACGAGTTTCAACAGCGTTTGGTAGACACCGAATTACATTTTGTGCGTTGTTAGGTCGACATATGGCGTGTGACATAAGTCTCCAATGCAAAGTGCTGAGTTAAGTGGACGGACGAATTACAACTAAGCGTTTGGTAGACACCGAATTGCATTTTGTGCGTTGTTAGGTCGACATATGGCGTGTGACATAAGTCTCCAATGCAAAGTGCTGAGTTAAGTGGACGGACGAATTACAATAGCGTTTGGTAGACACCGAATTGCATTTTGTGCGTTGTTAGGTCGACATATAGCGAGTGACAACTGTGAGACCATGTAGGTTTCCAATGCAAAGTGTTCTGGCATTGACTTATTGGCAGTGGATACACAGTAAATAACCGTCATTCATTTTTTTTAAATAGTGCACAATTAAGCCGCCGTGCAATACACGGATGAATAAAAAAACTAAACTTTCTGCAGAGTAGTTGATTTTAATGTTAGGTTAATGTTTGTACTGCATAGTTTTTGTACACTTCTCCAAACATTTGATGCAGTAAAGTTTGGTTGAAGAACATCAAAGTAGCCCACTTTGTTAAAGGCCTACTGGTCCGTGATAAACTAAAGCTTTATTGTTTGCTTTTTACATTCACACAACAGTGAGTATCTTGAAAGTCATTGACGTTTGATCTGACGAAAAGTTTTGAGAAAAGTACAAAATTAAAAGCGGCAAAATGTTTTCTCACAATCCATAAAAGTAGCACTATTTTAGTAAACAGAACAGAATTTATTGTTGATTCGCCTTGGCGTAAACTTAATAAGCACTCACAGAATAAAACAATGAAATTTAGCAAAGCCAGGAAGCATCGAAGAACCCTAAGGTTTTCTAGTCTAGATGCTTCCTGATGTTGTTGTGAGATCGAAATTTAAATTACGAGTATGTTAGTCACCATAACGAGAAGGTTTAGAGATAATGTAAAAACAATATAAAAAGAAACTAAAAAAAGAAATTAGACATTAAACAAAACAAAAACGAAAAACAAAGCCTAAAAACGACAAGCAAAGTGAAATCATCAAAGCATCAAATATCGTAAAGCACTGCAAAAGCAGCTAGTCCAGATTAGCACACATTTCTCAAAAGTAACGCTTTATTAAGCTTCCAAGTCCTTTAGCCGCTTTTGCAGTGCTTTACGATATTTGTTTCTTTCATTGAAAAGCTTCGTATGTACAGTCTTTTGATCAGCTTGTATTTCCGGATGCTCTTCCAAAAACTTCCGGATGATTGAAGCACCTGAAAAATGCAATAGCTACATCACAAGGAGTTCGCTAAGCTTCTGTATGCTAAGCTTCTGCAGGAGGTCTTGGGTTCGCTTCCCGGATCGGTCAAATCGGACACAGTCGCCAACGGCTCGCCACCGCAGGGACATTAACTGTGTTGCCAAGCAGGCGCTAAGCCGCGGAGATGGCCCCGCCACTCTTTACACGCTTCGGCGTAATACCGCGAGTCAGTGCCAAAACTAGCGCCCCCCGAACCCCCCCAACCTGGGGGGCCTCGCACAAAAAGAGGGCTCCGTAAATAGTCAGTACGTAGTACTATTTACTCAACGTATGATAAAGGTGACTTAAATAGGCCTATTCTAAGATTCAATATATTTTTGTCCTAACTTGCGCGATGTGGAGGCCCATACCATATTTATGCTTTTAGCCGTGAGGGGCCCCTGTAAATTTTTCGAAAAAAAGCAGTCGCAAAACTAGCAAACAAATGTTTAGTAGCATACCAAGGACCCCTCATCCTCAAGTGAAAGGCACAAAAATAAGCCTTAAAGACGTTTTTTCTTCGCATAGGTAGCGAAATGTTAGAATGGGGTTGGGTTCGCTTGCAGCATTATTTTAGTGGGCTGGGAAGGGACTTAGTAAAAAGAGACTACTGAACCTTGTTGAAACTGAGGAATTTTAAAGGCTCAAAACACACAAAAAGTCTCCTAAATAAGGTCAAATTCTGCAAAATTTTCTGGGAGGGCATGCCCCCAGACCCCCCTAGCTTGGCATCGCCCCTTCGGGGCTCACTCTTTTGTATTACCATCCAAGAAAAATTTTTAGTGGGTCCCCAAAGATGGTTTCAAGGGGGGCCCCGCATTGCCTAGTTTCGGCCCTGTCGCGAGTATAATGAAGATTTCATTTTGACTTTACCTTATAGTGAGTCATGGATAATTGTCCATGTGCCCCAGAAAAATTTCCCGCGCTTTTACTACTTTTATTAGGTACATTTTTAGCGCTATAACTTTTGCTTTTCTTTTTCCTGTCACTGCAAAAAAGTCTTTATTCCAAATATAGTTGCGTATTCTTAAGTAGCTTATCATCTTTCTTTTTGTGTCGTCACATTTATTGTGCTTTTCAGCATTTCCCTTCCTCGTCTATCACTTTTTTTTGCAAAAGTCAATTTGCCTTTTCTGAATTTCCATTTCAACCACTTCCTTGGACATCGCATCTCCCTCTATAGCTCTTTTTTACTTATCAATCAACTCTCTTTCAAAAGATTAGAAGATTCATTCTTACGTTTCACAGCTGCAATTTTTTCTCTTACGCCTATTTTCCTTGTTCATTTCAGTTGCCCTTCACCCCTCAAATCCATCCCTATCCCAATCCAGTGTAGTGGTATTTGTATACGCTCTCGTATATACTTTTTTAACAATACTGTTTCTTTGAGAAAAGCACTCTTTGAGAAACACACTTCATACTACATCCTTTCAATTCAGCTTACCCCGGTACATTCTGATAGCGGACGGGACGTTCACCACCAGTCCTAGCTTATCATTACTATAGACCAGTGATGCTCAACTTTTTCTAAGTCGTGGCTCACTTGACTGAGAATGCAAAAGACCGTGGCCCCTTTAGTGTAATTTTAAGAGCCCCGCTTTGTCAAAATTCATTAATGAGGCTAACGCTCGTGGTCCCTCAAAAACACTTTCTGGCCCCTCAAAGAACACCTATCTCGTTCCCTTTGGGGGCCGAGGTCTACGGTTGAGAACTTCTGCTTTAGACCTTGAAAAGAAACTTTTACACCTAAGGCTTAGTTCACTTTTCCACCTTTCTCCAAATTCCAAGGAAGTATCTGACCCTTTAGTTACGATATTGATTAATTACACTCAATCTTTATGAGTTCTTGGCCAAAGTCTTCTAAGATTCCAGAAAAACTAAAATTTAGATTTCGGTATGCATTTAATTGCAACAACTAGCATTGTCAAGTTGTTTACCGCTTCATGTGATTGACAGTGACGTTGTGCATAGATGAATTGTACGTCACAACTAAATCTCGCTTACGCTACTAGCTTCAAGATTCATTTGCTCAGCATATGCTTGCAAAAGCTTGTATGAATAGTTACGTAAGTCATAAAACCAAATCAGCCTCATGTCATAAAGGGCATACATACAGTACTTTGAACGTTTACACGTAACCTTAAGTACTTTATGGCTGAAGCAAATCGCTTTGTCAAAAAAAAGAAAAACGATTATAGGTTTGAATTTTCCAAATTGGTAATTAGTTTGGAAATGGTTTTGCTATCGCAGTTCCACTTTTTCTTGCGCCCCAGAGAAAATCGCTTAACGGTATTTCTCCACCTTAAAGTGGCAGACAGATGGTGGAGCCATGCAGTCTACCTGTCGTGGTGCTTCATAAATCTAAGCAAAAATTCATCGGGCTAACAGTAGCCCAACACGCATAATGGCACGGCCTGAATATAGCTAAAACGAAAAAGAAATGTACTGACCTGGTAATCGGCCTGATGTGCCTGTCTGTGAAGCATCTTCAATAGACTTTCGAAAATATTGGTAAAGGATTGCTTCATCGGCTTTCTTCCATTTGTAGTAAGCTCTTCCACTTGCAGATTCTACAATGAACAACAAGCATTACCGATATTTCAGTACTCTGCAATGGTACAAGGTACTATTCCGATAGTACAAGATACTATTCTTTAGTAAAATAGGTTCTTTTTTGGTGTTAAGACGTATCATTATACAGGTAGTGTTCGACTTACGACCTGCTCGACTTACGACTGCTCGACTTTACGACCGCTTCCCTGGCAAGGCTAGGCAGCCGTATCGATAATTTTTGCCCTCGTATGTATATATGAGATTCGACTTACGACCACTCCGACTTACGACCGGATGGTAGGAACCGAACGCGGTCGTAAGTCGAACACTATCTGTAATTATACAGTCGTTTGCATATTTGCGAAGTAATTGCTATCAACTACTTACCTATAATCACGTCATTGCCATAGGCAGGCTCGATTGCTGCAGTTCGTTGCTAATTTCAGGAATTGAGTTTTGTGCTTAATCACAGCACTTAGTGGTTAAGAGCGTTTGCCTTGGAAGCTGGTAGACTGGGTTCTATTCTCAGTCGGGTCAAACCAAAGACTTTAAAACTGGCATCTGCTGTTACACTTGCTAAACGCTCAGCATTTAAGTGTAGCGCGGAGGATGAAATGAACAGAGAATAAAAATGTGTCAGTGAATTCTAGACAAAATTTAGTCCTGGCGCTGAAGGATCTTAGTAGTTATAAAGCGCCATAAAACCACACAACATTTCATTTTTTTACAATACCGTTTGAGTAGTGTCAACAGCGTCAAGTTTTGGTCAGAAGGTACTAGTGCCGGTACGTGGCAGAACTTTGAGATTTTTAATTGCTGGTAATTGATTTCACCTCCAAGGGTCCAAAATTATTTAAAAGAAGTCCCGTAATGCATTTGTTTGCCCGACCTTTTAAAAGTGCAATTAGTTACATTTTGTAAGCGTACTTTGCGAACGATTTTCATTTCAAAACTTCCATAAAGTAAATATTTTCCAGTAGTTCTTGTTAAATCAGTTACCTGAGATTACTGGTCGCTTTGATAAGACAAGAAGTGGTGGTTGCATTAGAGGTGTAGGATTTGATTGTCGCACTGGTAGCACAAGAGATGATGCTTGCATTGATGGTGTAGAAGATGGTGGTGGTTGCGAAGAAGTAGAAGCTGGCGGTGATTGGCAAGATGCAGAATCATCAGAAGCGCAAAAACTTGCTTCTAAAAAACAATAGGCATTATATTTTGGGATGCATTTTTTGCGTCTGACATCTAAAATGTATTCTGAGGATAATCTAAACGAGAACCAAAATTGAAGATCTTAGGTTGGTTTGCTGTTTTTAGCAATCGATGTTAGCTATTTGAACTTACACTATAGTTAAAAAGAGCGATGCCATAGAAGATATTTTAAGAGTGAGTGTTTGGCTCATGCCATTTAAATTAGTCAGCAGCACTAAAACATTGCCAGCAGCGCATAATAAGGATAATTTAAAACAATTAGTCAAAAACTTGTAACCTGCAGTGCTGGACGTGGAAGGATTTTCAAAAATGTTCCCATCTATCGTTTTCAAATAGGATCCGACCTTTCGCAGTTCCTGAATTCCAGGAGGGCATTGGTAAACATACTTGTTTATTTCTGAGCTGTGCCCCATGTGCGCAAAAAAAATTCTCTCTCCTGCTCTGGCATGTCCAGCTCAGAAAATAATGTCGAAGCGCGATGACGCATTTTGGTGGCGATCAGATTTCTGGATACGCCTGCTTCAATGGTAACGGCCTTGGCACAGTGATATCCTGATACGTGGTCCTTGCTTCCTTGAGTGCTTGGAAACAAGTATTGGTTATGTGGGTTTATACCATATTTTAGTCTTAAGTCTTTACTGCGCAAGAAGTCGAGAGCCTTGACCATATCTTTCACAATGATCACGGGGACGAGTTGGCCATTTCTCTGGCCCCCTTGATACAAGAGTTTGTTGCTGAGCAACTCTTTTTCGTCTTCGGTGCTTACGCCTTGTAAAGCGTTTTTATTTATCCACGTGTTGTTGCGAGCGCATTCCCACTCACTAATCAGAATTCTCGATGGCTTGCCACCTCTTCTGGCGTTGAAAAAAGTTAATCTGGTCACTGTTAAATTGCGTAAACGTACAAATTGTGTTGCTGAGATTGTTGATAGGCTTGTAATTTTTTTAATTTCGGATATGGTATATCGTCTTACTTTCGCGACATCGTTCTCCAATGGCAGTTCAGCCGGTCGACGGAGAGTTTCTTGTCTGCTGCGGATGACATCGCTCTCTGCGTCAGCGGATAGAGCTGCCCATCTCACGCAAAGCGCTTCGCCGAATTTATCAATCTCCTCTGCAGCTTTGTCATCATTATTGATTAAATGAAATCCCTGAAATACTTTAATTGACCGTTTTAAAACATTTCCCAAAAATAGTTTGGCTCCACTCTTTAAATTTCCCTTTTCATCAATTGCCAGCTCATCAATAGCTTCTTCCAAAAACGAGAAGTTAGTTCGAATGTACATATCATTCATTTGAACATCTTTGTTTTGTGCCGTAGCAAATTCTTTAAATTTCAAAAACAAAGTGGCGAGAGTGCGCATGTTCTGCATTGTCACCCTGCGACTTTCTACACCTTTGCCTTTACGCCTGCGATTTTTTTTTGAACATGAAGGCACCGAACGTTAATAGCATTTTATCATTTTTGCAAAATGTTTCTACTTCGTCCGTTGCAAATCGATTTAATATGTCTACAAATTCTTTGTCTTTTGTGTCTTCATATTTTTGAAGCAAGTCCGCGCTTAGACCGGAAACAATTTGGTTTTTAGATTGTGATTCATCCTTGAAAACGGAGCACGCCTTGACATGTTGAGCATAATAAGTACTCTTAACAAATGCTTTACAAAGTGTGCATACTTTTAATTTTGACTCCTTGCCTTCCTTCTTAATTTGTTTTCTTTCAACTTCTAGGTCTTGCTGAGTTTTTCCTTTCTTCATTAATTTCAAATTGTGTTCATAAATTCCTTGTTTTCTTAACAAATCGAATTCTTTTTCTTGTTGCTTGCGATCTAATCCCAAAATTTCTTTTACTTTTTCTTCATTCTTGTGCACTGTTTTAATATGTCTGGTTAATTTTGTTTGAAAAACGCCACAGTAGACGCATGGACGAGAAGGTTTTTTTCCGCCATTAACAGACGTGCTAGGCCGAGCATCGTTCGGCGTTTGGTTCTCAATGATTCCAGGTTCGGAGGATATTGCTTCAGCGAGAGGAAAAGAATTCGCCAAATCTTCATTATCGTCCGAACACACGGGAGATTGGCTTGGAATATATTCCGATCCGCTAGAATCCCCTAAAAATTTTAATAAATTGTAAGTTGTAGTGAAAACAAAACCTCTCCGTTAAACGCTTCATGAGCCAAAGCAAAAAAGCATCCATTTAATCAAATGCACAACCTAACATATTTCTTTATTTTTAACTGTTGGGAATAATATAATTTTGTAAAATGTAATTAAAAACTGCATCATACATTTAAAAAGGCATTTCAATCACAAAATCAATTTGGTCGTCTTTGTATTTGATTCATCTTTTAGTTTAGCGGAGCAGGTTTTTACATTTGGAGTGTGGTAAGTGCTTTTTAAAGAGTGCATATTTTTTCCTTTCTTAATTTTAAATTGTCTTCTCAAATGAGCCGGCCGGTTAGCTCAGTTGCAACGACATCGCTCTCGGTGCTGTAGGTCTGGGGTTCGTACTCGGGCCTGTTGAAGCGGAAACAGTATCGCCAACGGCTTGCCTTGGCTGCGATGTTTCTGAAAAGTTCGAAGGTGTGCTTCCCAGGCGCTAAGCCGCGGAGATAGGTCTCGTCACTCGTTCCACGCTTCAGTGTGATACCCCGAACATAATGAAGATTTGATTTTGATGTTCATAAATGCACATCGTTGTCACGTGAAGCTAATGCTCTGTAGTACATAAAAGTGTAAGTCTTTTTTCAATTGGAAGTCACACGCCTGCCATGTGGAACAAGAAGTGCACAATTGTGGTTTCATCATGTGATGTCGAATAGTTGTAGAGTACCTTGACTGGACTGCAATAATGGAATTATTTTTGTAGATTAAGACATTAATATGCTGCTTGTTGGTACCTGCTTTTTGCTGTTGTTGGTATAAGCCATGTTATAAATTTTACATATCGACACTGCATTTTTTAATTTATTTTTTACACGTACAAACGACATTGTGCCTGACAAGAGCCATAAACCAATGTCAATCTAAAAAATATTGCGAAAAAAGAAAAAAGTTACTATACGAACAAGCTCGAAGCAATTCAAGAACAGATCAAGAACAATCCTTAACCAAAAACTTTAGTTGCATCTATTTGTTCTTGAATTGGTTGAAGCTTGTCCGAGTATTTTTGTTTCTTTTTTCGCAATATTTAGTTATTAAATCATAGTAGGAACCAGTCCTTTTTTTAACATTATAACTGGGGGGGGCTATTGCCCCCAGTGAAGTTTTTTGCTTCCCCCCCCAGTAACGTATTTCGAAATTTACTGTAATAGCTTGTTCAATGGATTGTATAGTTTTTAGACTTTTATGGCAATTACAAATAGTGAAGCGTTGATCTCGTGATGATAAGTACTCGAATAACATCAGATTGATCTTCTTAGGTTGAATACGTTCTGATTCTCACCCAAAGTAACCTACGATCTGAATGTGCCGAGGCAACTCGTCTATTTCGTAATACTCTATTAATCAGGTTGTCCCATTGGCCTACCACAAAGCCCTCAACAGTCACATTTCACTAGTTTATTGCAAAGTCTAGTCTAGCAGAAGAGAGTAATGGAGTGTAGCTGCATAAGAGTGATAAAACATAAAAACAGTTTGCTACATTTCAAAAAAAGGAGGGTTATGTAAGAAAAGTAAACACAAAGCACTAAAGTTGTAGGTTTAGCGAGATTACGTACTGTAGGTTCGAAAAGGTATGCTATTTTCATACGCTTGTATCGCGTGCAAGATGGTGCAAGACCGGTCCTACTAAACACAGCAAAGAACAACAAAGGACCTTAAATTGATCTACTAAACACCGCAAAGAACAACAAAGCACTTGGAATCATACCATAACAAAGAACTACAAAGCACTTTAAATTAGGGTTAGATTAGAGTTAGGGTTTTAGAGTCCTTTGTCATACTTTGCGGTGTTTAGTACATCAATTTGAGGTCCTTTGCGGTGTTTAGTAGGACCCGTGCAAGACTAAGGTTAGGGTTTCGATTCAGCTTATTTATTTGCCAAGTTGCCTTGGCCAGGAGACAGCGAAATGACCTTTCCGTCTTTGAGTCTAGCTGCCACCTGTCTACCACTTTAAGGTGGAATCACAGAAAAATATAAACATAAAAAAAATTAACAATGGTTGTTGTTGTTGTTGAATCTCCACACTGTTCCTTTCAATGTTGAACGTCAAGCAGGGAAAAGCTGTAAATATCAATGTTTAAGTCATTGGTTTGACCCGACTCAGAACCAAACCCAAAGTCTTTGAATCCACTTCGCTATCTGAGCAGTTGAATCTCATGAAACTCTGTCTAATGAAAACGATTCTCATTTTTTGCTCACATCATGGCATGTAAGCAAGTTTTAAAAACAATGATGCAAACGTTTCGATTTAAGGCTAGAGACGTTGGCATAAACACTACTTGTGGGCCCAAACCGGCACAAGACAATTTAGTGTTTGCTTGGGTATTTTGTAGTTAATTGCGTTGAGTTTTGTCAATATTATTTGCGGCGTTGTACTATGTAAGCTTTTCAAAGACAATATAAAATGAATCAAGCAAGTTAGAAAATTTTACGCTGTTGACAGGGTAAAATATGGTCTTCAATCTCATTCTTGACTTTAATTTTCATATCATGTACAACATCAGACATTTTGACTAATTGTTGTTTCATGTAAATAGTTGTAATAATTAGTCAGACTAGAAACAATGACTATACTATCGGCTGTTTGTGACCACTGCTCGAAGAAAAATTCTTTTCTATGTTGCAATGGCATATGACTTTATGCAAAGAGGTAAGGTTGTGGCACCGCACCCATCCCTGCGTCATCACTATTTATCAATGGATAGCTAGCCTTGAAAAATGCTTTTTGGATAAGCCATTTTTATTCTAGTAATTGATCCCCAAACTGCCAGACAAAAGCTGTCTTAATCTCTTTCTCAAATAGCATTTTTCAAAGCTAACCCAAATAGTGTTTTTCAAGACTGCCCATCGATATAAGAGTGATGACTCCGACACTATACCTAAATCTAAACTGTGTACCTTATTATGTGGATTTCTGATGTTACTGGCTTAGCATGGTTAGTATGGCGCTGAATCTAATTTCTGCTTCATTATTTAACTCCATTAAATTAGTCATATTTACATTTTATAAGCACCAGAATATTGTATTGAGAATTGAAAAGGTAATATTGCATTTTATGAAGAGTACAGCTTTGATGAACATACAGTTCTACAAAAGATGCAAGCGGAGTTGACAAGCACAATTCTATTTTATATCGCTTTCTTCAAAATCGATTGTGGTCTACTGACGTTGGCAGTACGCACCTAAAGATTTTCAAGCCTTTTTAATCGCTTTAGCAACAACTTGTTAATTACTGCTTTATCACTACGAAATTGCCCCCCTAGTAGAAACCTTTAAAAAATGGCCTGGTAGGGACTATGGTTTGACTGACAATGGGTTAAGTTTAAATCGAAACATGTGTTAGATTGTTAGATTGGTTTCGATCTGGAGTTCAAATCTTGCGACGTTTCTTCGGAGCTGTGTAGCCCAGGTGCTAAGCTGCGGAGATGGATCCTGCCACTCTTTACATGCTTCGGCATAATTCCGCGAATATGATGAAGATTTGATTCGATTTGATCTTTTGATTAAACCGTAACATATGCCCAAATGCATTTTAATTATAAAATCTAACTACATGACCATACCTGCAGGTTTTTTTTGCCTAGTTGGCACTGAATTAAATCAAAAAATCAAATCTTCATTATACTGGAAGTATTACTCCGAAGCGCGTTACGAGTGGTGGGATCCATCTCCGCGGCTTGGCGCCTGGGCAACGCAGCTTCGAAATCCGAAGAAATATCGTAGCGGTGGCGAGTCATTGGCAACACTGCGTGCGATTTTCCGACCAGCCCAGGGCGCAAACCCCAGACCTTCCGCACCGATAGCTGTGTCTTCACTAAGCTAACTGCCCGGTTTGCGAGATTTTTAAGGTAATACCATATTTGCATTTCATTGCATAACAACTTCCTCCAGACATACTGTATATGTGTGCAAGCAGAAACATGTTTAAAGCCAACACCCACATTAACGTCCAACTTTCCAATAGTTTTAAAAAATTATTTTATCTTTAAACACTCTAAACCGCCACTAGCAATGAATTTTTCCCAACTTGGACTATAATACTAAAATGTAGACAGCTTGACGTATTGTTGGTTAAAAATAAGTACGTTTTACAGTTATTAATCAACCATCAATTTGCCTTCATTTTTGTTAATAGGCCTACTGCTTTGTTAGTATTATGGTCCATTTGCGGGGCATCGTCGCAAACTCAGCGCCCAAATCGGAATGAATGAAACGCAAAGCATTTGCGGTTTAATAAAGAATAATAAATAAAAAAGTGTCCAAAAAGTGACTTTTTATCTTAACGGTGATCGGTATTAAAACCCCTGCCTACACTATTGTTTCTACTCAAATTTTTTATCGTTATTATTATTATTTTTTTTTCTTGAAAAAAAAATGCATCTACGAAAACTCACAATTTTCATTTTCCTCCGAATCCACTTCTCCTTCCTCATTACTCGCAGCAGATTTGTCCTTAGAGGGAGATGGCCTGCCTGTATCGGCCTGATCGGGAGTTCGATCTTGAATGAAATCACAAAAATAATTTTAAGTTCTGGGTCTACAACTACCTTCAAAAACAAGAGCCTAGTACAGACATTATCATTGGGCTTGTTTCTGGAAATGTAGTACAGTACACTTAAAGCTTTTGTGTTACTGATTACATGTTGCGCTTAATGCAAAAGTTAACTTTCCTCATGTGACGCGATGAAATTATGTTGGACTATCACTTTTATGAACTTGCGGCGTGTGCGTATTGAATCTTTCCGCTGCTGTGGCGCTTGCAGGCAGAGTTTGTAAGTTTTTGCGCAAAATCTGCTTTAACTGTTAGAATTCTGGAATAGTCAAAATATTTGTCCTTCTATCACAAGAAAGCGATCAATTGCCAGCTCGCTTAGGAGTTTCCAGCTATCTGTCTACTACACCAAGATGGGGGAATCCCGCTAAGTGCCTTTCTCAACGGCACAACAAGTAAGCTTGCCGGCTTGTTCTCCACACTCTCTTTAATGCTGAGGGTCAAGCAAGAAAGCTGTGAATACCAATTTTAAAGTCATTGGTGTGACCCTACTCGGAATCAAACCCTAGTCTACAACTCCAGAGACGCACGCTTTATACAACTCGGCCATCTGAGCTGTCACATAATTTTAATTGAGATTTGCAAAATGATTTTCATTTACTCATAATCTCAGCAATATTGCCACTTATTTTTGATTAAACATAACTTACCGATACCATCCTGGGCTGAAATTTGTGATATATTCTTTAGATTTCGGCTATTTAAGGCTAAAGAGACTTTTGTTATAGTAAAAACAATAACGCTACCGAAGTGAAACAGCAGAATATAACATGTGGTTTCCAACCAGTTTTTAGGCAGTGATATCTTTCGAATTTGTCACAGTTTTTAATTTTAAATTTTTAAATTTTTTCAGACCTACCTAACGAAATAATTTGGATAACTGCGCCTACATTTAAAGATACCAGCAAAGTTAAAATGCGTTATTACATCTACTACTGTGGAATTAAATTTGCATAAAGGTTCCAGATTAAGCAGTAGAATTGAGTGATTGACGTTATTTACTCAGCGCAATTTAAGCAAAGCAAAAATAATATCGCTATTATAATTGCTATTGCATTTACAATCAAAGTTAATGAAGACGCCCAAATATACCATGCAGTTGGTGTAGTGGTAACGACATCGTTATCAACGCGGGAGGTCTGGGGTTTGATTCCCGAGCCGATCAAATTGGACAAAGGCGCAACAGCGAGAGCCGTGCGACGTTTCCTCGGAGCTGTGTTGTCCAGGCGCTAAGCCGCGGAGATGGATCCCGCCACTCGTTACACGCTTCGGCGTAATATCGCGAGTATAACGAAGATTTGATTTGATTTTTGATATATAAGAAACGTTACTAATACAGGCGCGATATAGTGGGAACCGGGAGAAATATTGACATCGTAAAAGTTGAATTAGCGTGCAATTTTAATCTTTGAGCTTGGATAAACGCCATGATCAGCTTAGTCACAGTTTTTAGTGAAATATTGAAACAATTTTCTGCGTTAGTACATTATTTTGATACGTACTCAGATTGCTGCCTACATTTACGTGAAGTTCGTCGAGTACTGTCAGTCAATTTCGTAAATTTTTTTTTTTACTTTTGCACATTCCCTGCAATCTTGACACAGACTTCTTAGGGATCCGCAAACCTCTGGTTGAAGCCACCGCAGCAAAAGCATTTTCATGATTCTAACATTAGGCCTTTGGAAACGCTTGTGCCTCACAACTAGTGAAAGTAAAGCAATTGCCGTTGCTCAGAGAAAAGCCTATAGCAATAAAATCACAAATATACAAGCACTTAAACAACGATTAATTTGAAGTTCCAAGTGATCTTTGTTTGCATGGTGAAGGGAATTTTTTTATTACTAAAAAAGACAAAATACTGCTTAAAAGGCGCTATAAGGCTAGAGGGCGTGCTTAAATATCTCCAAATTTTGTCGGTGGGTATCTTGGGAAGTTGATGATGATCCATTCTTCCGATAACTGACCCGGCCAATAAGTTTCTGTAGCCGTAGATGGCAAACTATTGTTGTGAAGGAAACAGGTAAAACGTGTCCATTTTCACAACAATAAATCATCACTAGGGCAATTTTTTTATGACCAATAAAATCGAAAACTATGATTTAATTTTTTGAAATATATGACTTTATTTTTAAAATAGCAAATTTATGCTATTTTCCGTACGTAAGTTACTTAAAAATTAATTATCAAGTAATATGTAAGTCTAAGCAATAACAACGCTGTTTTCTTTGCACTGGTCTTAAACATTTTTAACACTTTTCGTGCAACGTTTTCAGCATTTTGCATTGCTGAAACTTTTACAGCAGCAGAAATGCTCAAGTTTAAGCAAAGCGTACCACAGTGAAAATGATATACCAACAAAGATTCGTTTTTAACAATTATTGAAGTGACGTCTACGCCTGACCGTTGCCACTGCGATATCACAACTCTGGCCAATGCAAAAAGGAAAATTTTTATGTATTTCTCCTTTGTAAGCCCATTCACTGAAAGCCCAGCAAAAAAAACAATTTACTACATGAATTATGATTGGGGGGAAGCCATGGCCCCCGTGCCCCCTGGCTACGCCCTTGTTGCACACTTCATCATAAAATTATCAAGTTTTAATGTCTACAGGAACTCTTTGAACTGTATCAGCAGTGTAACTGAGGTAAAATATTTGCATTTTATAGGAAAAATGAATGGTCATATTTTATGACCGAAAACACTAAATATGACTTTTTATGACTTTATTACTTCGAAGTAGACCTCGGATCAATGCCGTTTTTTCGCCATTATGGTTTGCATAACTTTCTGCGCTACCAGAAAAAATATGACTTTAATCACTTTTATCCCCCCCAGTCATCACGTGTATTTAATTGTACAATCCATGCATCTTTAATTTCTCTGGTTTTGCATGTTTAGGCCTACTTCTAGCTAGACAGAACTGAAGTCATAGAAAAAATTTAGAACGCATTCAACATTATAATGCTTGTTACACCAAGTTCGTCGTCCGAAAATTCATACATAAATGCATTGGTTATCCCAGTAACGCGAGCTCTTTTGCCTTTGGTCAATTCGGTGATACCAGAAAGCTTATCTAAAGTCAAGAAATAACGACTTTTTGTAATTTTTTGGTCACAGAATTATCAAGTAAAAACAAACGTATTGGAAGACTGCTCTATTGCATATAACGGTTAATTTAGTAGCTTTATTTTGTCTAGCAGTATGCAGCTTTTACGTTAAATAGCGATTGGTCAAACGAACATATTATTTTGCTACGAAAACAAAATGGCACTAAACAGATATTTTAAAATTAGAATATTAAAAACTATTGCAAGTAACATTAGCTTTACAATGTTTTGAATGCTTTTAAGATTGTAGGCTAAGTGGACAAGAAATTGCAGCTAACTTTATTAAAAAAGCATGGAATAAATTAAGTCAGCGTAGTCCAACTAAAATCGCAGGCCATTACTATATAGCTGTTTTCTTAACCCACGGGCCAATGTTAGGGCTGTTTAGTGCAACGTCACAATACCCATTGTTTGGTTCCAAACAAACAGGAACCTTGCTCGAGACTAGCAAAACACATTTAGTTAAAACTTGCTTCCAATAAACTGGTTATATCTGTCGAATTACGATGCGTGCGCTGGATTTACCCCTAAATTAGGATGGTTCAATGTTTTGTTTCCGACTGCAACCACCGACGTGAGTCCTCGGATTGCAAATTTTATCAACTTCCAAAACTGTAACTGCCACTACTCCAATAGGGAGTGAAACATTGAACCATTGTAATTTTTAAAATATTATGCCCGCACGCAACTCATTTCGACAAATAAATAAAGTTTGAATAGAATGTGTTTCGCCTGTCTTACTACTTAGGTTTTAGTTCATTTGGAACCAAACAATGGGTATTGTGATGTTGCCCTAAACAGCCCTATTACACGTAAAACAGGACCCTTCATGACCGTTTGTCTTATATTGTGCTATTTAATAATCATTAGACTATAAAAAACAAGTCATTTTGTAACGAATAATACCCCTTCTAATTTTGTAATGCTGAACTTATTCGACAACACGTAGGTCAACACTACCTGCAGGCCTACCATAGTGTTGTCATAAATCAGAAACTGAAAGGTTTGCATCAAAAGTCCGTATAACTCACGTATGAGTTATACGGATTCGGTTTGCATCGTTGCTTCTGTTTTGGCATTCTTTTGTGTGTCTAGCACGAGTTGGTAAAAACGAAAATTATCTCAAGTCAAAAATCCAATCTTCGTTACATCGCGTGTTTATGCCGAAGCGTGTGACGAGTGGCGGGGCTCATCTCCGCGGCTTAGCGCCTGCTAGGCAATGCAGCTTCGAAGAAACATCGCAGCGGTGGCGATTCGTTGGCGACACTGTGTCCGATTTGACCTGCCCGGGAATCGCACCGAAGACCTCACGCACCGGTAGCAATGTCTTCAAACACTACCCCAAAATTATCTCTAACTCGCTTTCTTCTCAACATGTGACGTTAAGCTGTTACTACCTTTTTTTGAGTAAGGTTAGGCGATTAAAAACGATCGTGAAGGACTCTGTTATAACTTACGACCGAGAGTTTTAAGCAAGCGTGTGGAAGTCGAGTGTTGTAGCATTTTGTCTGTTAGCCCCGGATCGTCCTGGTTGCTGCCTACTTGGACCTGCCCTTTGACTACCACAATTGCAAAAACTGAAAAGTAATCCGTTGCAATTTACTACATGAATTATGAAACGAAGCGGTACAAGCTGTTCGGAATTGAATATAAAAAACAAAAACTTAAATGCAGTCGAAAATTACAAAAACAAAGATATTTTCAGACTTAAACATGCAAATCACCTTTATTTATCGCGGGCCAATTTGCGGCCTGCAGTTGGACCACCTTGACCTACGTAATATACACGAAAATTAGAATATAAGGTACATTCACTAACCTGAAGAATCTGGTGATGAAAAATAAAGTCGTTTTGCAGCTTTTGGTTTCTTTGATTTCTTTTTGGCTAACTGAATCATCAAGCGGCCCCGGGTAATCATTTTTGTCAAATTTTTATCAATCAGTTTTAACTGTGTTGTTTAAACTAAACGTATCTTTCATATAAGTGAAAGCCCGTATGTAATTGAGTGAAATAGATGATTAGGTGCTAGTTCAATATGTGATTTACCGAACCTGTCTTCCTTGTGGCAATCACGTGTCACTTACTATCTTATGGTTTCGAGATAAGTAGAAAGAGATTAGGTACGGACGTTCGGTAGATCCCATACTAACCGGCATCGTTGATTGTTATTAAAAATAATAAACCACTAGCCTACCTAATTACCTGAATCTACGCATTTGATTAATGTGTTAAAAAATGGTTCAGTGCTTAATTATGATCGTGTGTTTTTCGTTTCCCCGCGATAAACGAGAAACAAAAATTAACACTTATATCATAAAAATAGAAGGTTTTTTATAGCTTTTCGTTACGTAACAAAATGAAAATTTTGCCATTACTATTGAGCATCTCACTGGCTAACTGCAAAAACTGTGTAGCTGAAACTAAATAGAGTACAGTACAACTTAAATACATCGCTATGCTGATTAGAAATTACAAAACTATATGCAAACAATAAAAGTTATGCAAGAGAAAACAAATGAATAACTTTTCAATACTAGTTTATCTTCGCTTGCATGGCCTGGCCTTGTTTGTCGAACACTGCTACGTTATGTAATACCAACTAAGAAGCACTGACCACTGTGACCCAAATCTGAAAAGCTTGAGAAAATCAATTTAACTGTTTTTCCTTTGTAGACGGTTGCAATTGTTTGTCCATTCCCACACAGGCGAAAAGGTGCGATGTCTGGGGTAAAGGTGCGATGTCTGGTGCACAGCGGGAAACTTATTTGTTGGTTGTCTCCCTTTTCGATCTCTGTATGCGCTGTAGGAATTTTTTTCTAGCTGGGAGGAACGGGGATTGTTAAAATTTAACTGAGCTTTCAGGAACTTTCAATCTTCTAGACATCATTCGGTCAGACCACATAAAATCCAAGATCATGATTACCAAGCAAGACCATCTTGGCCAAGATCACAACCTTAGAAATTGTTTTAAGACTGGTCCCAAGACCAAGACCGATTGTTTATGCTGCTTGAAAAAAATTGCGACTGTGTCAAAACGTGTCAGGTGCCACCGTGAGAGACTTAAAAAAACTGGCGGCATCACAGGCGAGTATCGCGTTGCCTTCTAAAAATGCTCTAAACTAAATCAAACGCACACAAGTCGCAATACAGTAGCCGATTTCGCAATCGACAAATCATATTATAGAACAATAATTTAGTTAGATTACGATGTAATGGACAGATGTCCATGCATTCAATACTTTTATCTCACGGCACGAAGGATAAGATGTATGTGGTTAAATCAGAAAATTGTTTCGTTTTGTAGTCTGTTTGCGTATCAAAACTGATATCCTGTGGCAGACCACGACAAACCTTATTTATCCCAATGGAAAGGTCTATTGTAATTCTCACTACGATTAATTATTTATCGCTTATTTGTATTTGACCGGCGTTACTGACGAAGATCGTATGCAGACAAAGCCTTTGCTTGCGTTTAGAACCTCACAAGTCATGACATTGCAGCAAGCCAGCCACAAGTTCTTTCGTAAAAATTGGACAGAAACTATGTTTATGGTGGCACTATTTTTCTGTTGTTTGATTTAAGCGTTTCTATTGTTGCGTCTTGCTACTGCAATTGCGCTCTTGATTACTGGTGTAACAAGTTTAGAAACCACTGCTCTATGGGTTCAAAGCGTTTGGGCTCTTGTGCGTGCCACACACAAAGTCAATTTAGAATGAAATAAAAAGGTGTTTGTAACGGTGTTGGTGAAGTTAGTTATGTTACTTAAGTACGAATTTGTAAAACTTTCATGTTAGTTTAGGAAGCCATTGAAACAAAACAGGCCTTTTTTAACACCACCATTTGCACAGCAAGGGTGCCCAGATATTTTCCGGAACCAAATTTGATACTGCTATAGTGAAAGTTGGCCCATGACTTCGATTGTGTATTTCGCTACGCTTCGATGAAGAAGTTTGAAGTTATTGTGATTGTCACATACCGGTAATTATAATGGTTGTAACTTCTTGTCGCTTAATTCTCGTGTATTTAACGCTGTCTGAAAATACCCAGGGGTAAGTTCGGAGGTCGACCCCCCCTTTTAAAGTGAAGTGTCCAAACTGTGCAAGTGCAGTGCCGGTACGTGCTTTTATTTCAAAGCACCTGTGGCAGAATTTGCCTTACATTATACTAAAGCCAAACTAGCTGGTTGGAGTAGTGGTAAGAGACATTGTTATCAGTGCGGGCAGGGGCAGATCCAGGGTGGGGGATGCATCCCCCTCAAATGAAAACATTTTTCGAAGAGCCTTTTACGTCTTTTTTGGGTCTAACGTCTTTGTATTTAGTTAACATTCAACCTAATTCAAAATTTCATCCTCCTACCAAAATTTTCGGGATCAGCTCCTGAGTGTGGGATCAAGGCTTTTTTAGAATCCCCTCGCTTCTTTGAAATTTGCTGGGTGCGCCCCTGCCTGCAAATATTGTCTTCACGCCCTCAGATGTTTTACAAAAAAAAAGGAGGGCCATAAATTATGTTGGTCAGTAAGACTGCTGTTGCTGCTTTTCTGTTGATTCGTTTCCGTGGCCTCGCTCGCGTGCCACAGAAACGAGCTTGCGTGCCAAGTTTGGCATGCTTGGCAGGGGTTGCCCATCCCTGGTCTAGATTTTTCGACTAGTAGTGACACAGACAACGATCCTGATGCAAGCTCAGGTGACAGTTTTTATTGGCTGTTTGTTCGCACAATCAAAGCGACCAAGACCTAGCAACGTCGCTAAAGTAGAGGACTTTTCGCCCCGCCCTCACAAACTGTTGATGCCCTCACAACCTTTTCACCCCGCCCTCACAAACTGTTGATGCAAACGCTTTTATGCATGAATAACTTATGGAACTTTTAATGTATTATAACACTGCTCTTCCTTCTAGTCAAGAGCTTACGGTGTTTAGGGGGAGGGGACATAGCTTTCCCCTTTTCACTTTGGCTTTTTGTGAAAAAAAAAAAATTAATGCTGCCAAGTGACTGAACTATGGCAAACTCTTTTTATGGTTTTCGTAGCTTATGGCCAGGGGCGAATCCAGGGGGTAGGGTTAGGAGTATGCATTCCCCCCGCCAGCCATTTTTTAAAATGTTTTTGATAAATACAATTTTTTTATTTTCGAACCTCTTCGATAACAATGCTTAAGCCTTAAGCACACGTAATTGAAAGCGTACGAACAAAATGCATCATATTTGGTGAAGCACTCAGAAATGGGTTCAAAAAATTTAAATAAAACTTGCCTGAAAGCTATTCAAAAAGCACTAAAATAGCCATTACAACATGTAGGCTTTAGTTGTAAAAATTTTTCCGGGGAGCATGTCCCCGTCCCTCTCTCAGAACTTTTTTGTTTCGCAATCAGCTTCAACTTGGTTCTGCCATAAAAATCCGTTTGAAAAAAATGTCAAAATAATGCCCTCCTCCCTTTTGAATTACTCGTTAGTCGCTACGCCACTGCTTGCAGTGCTGCAGTTGAACGACGGTTTAGCATTGGAAAACGCATTTTAAAGCCGAAGCGCAGAGATAGTGACTTTGAAATGTTATCGTTTTTGAAGGCAATTACTTGTTATTACGGTAGCGTTTATCGTATGAAAATCGTAAAGTTGTTTGGCTTCAATATGAAGATGAATGGCTTTGGTTTGAATACTCACGATGGAGTTCTACATGTTAAGAATGGATAGCAGTTTTTTTGTTCTGCTGCACGCACGAAAGTAACTGTAACTAGTTACTTTTTTAAATTTGTAACTGTAACTAAGTTACTTTTTTTGCGAAGTGACTTGTAACAACTGTAACTAGTTCCTTTTTAAAGTAACTTGCCCATCAATGGTTATAAACATAAGAAATGGTATCGGTGGTGGTAGACCACTGAGCTTACAAGTGATATGCTGACAATTCTAGTTAAACCTATTATAGCTATTTCACGGTCATTAGGCCTATCAATCGTCAGACAGGCTCAGATTAGATAAGAGCCTGAGACCTATTGAATCAGAGCCAGAAACTGTGTTTGCCACTCGGCCATTGAGCTTTTGAGAAATTTCTTAGATAGTCTAAACTTAAGCCTAAGCCTACATCATTTGTCTTTAATCTACTTCTAAGTAGGCATACAATGGTACCTCTTGCTGTACGACAGGTTTTCATTTGATTAAATTTTACGGTGGATATAGGTATTCTCAAACATTTTTTCAGTGGAGCAAATTAATGTGAAATAGAACCGGCATAAAGATTGTACTCTGTCGGCCTATTCTATTAGTGTATTAGGAAAAATGGATTTAAGATTTTTTTTTCTAAGAACAACAACATGTGCGACCGGTCGATTAGCTCAGATGCTTAGCAATCGCTATCGGCGCGGGGGGTCTGGGGTTCGATTCCCGGCTCGGTCAAATCAGCTCGCCACTGTTGCTACGTTTCTTCGGAGCTGTGTAGCCCAGGCGCTAAGCTCCGGAGATGGATCCCGCCACTCGTTACACGCTTTGGAGTAATACGGCGAGTAGCCTATAATGAAGATTTGATTTCGAACAACATAATTACGCAACAAACGATGTTGCAGAACAAAAAAATAAAAGAAAAAAGGAGTTCTTGTAGCCAAGTCTTTGATAAACCTACCGATTCCGAATCTCAAGCAGACTTTGGTAATACTGCGGATGACATTTCGATAAATGTTAATGCAGAAATGCCTGTAGATAACCGTGCTAGAGAATGTCAAGAAATTTATAGCAGGGAGCACCACTGACAAACAAAAATTGCATCGAAAGCAGAATATAGCTTAGGCCAGGGGTGGCGAACCTATGGCACGCGTGCCAGAAGTGGGATGCCGCAGTTTTTTTTCTGGCACGCCACTTGATACTTTAAACCTTTTTTACACAATCGCCCCTTTTCAGAAAGTGTGGGTTCAAAAGTGGGCCCACGTTCGTAGAACTGCTAGACCAAAAACAAAAAAGGTCCTCGCGTCCGCAGAGCTACTGCTTCCCAACTGAAATCGGGTGAAGACCAAAGAAAAGGTCTTCACGTCCACTAAACCACTTTCTCCACAGTTCATTCAATGTAATGGCAGGGCATTAGCTTGCTAAACTTTATTTTCATTATTTTGGCACGTTCGCCTAAAAACGTTCGCCACCCTTGGCCTAGGCCTATGCTGCTGTACGTTGAAAGATGAGACGTTTTAACCAGGTCTTCGAAACCGATTTCAACAGTCATTTAACTACAACAGGCAAAAATACGAAGTAGGCTAATATAGACAAAATACTTCACCCTCGCAGATCCATCTTGGTCTTGCTTTTTTGGTTAAAAGCTTTGTTGCTTGCTGTCACAATAATGGTGCAATCAGTGGTGTAGTGAGAAATTTAAAAAGGGGAGGGGGCATAATTTTTATTTTTCTTTCCAGCGAATTGTTTTTTAGCAGAACAAAATTTGAAGGTGATGGAGAAACAAGGTTTGAATTTTTTGACCTTGATTCTGAGTGCTTCGCAAAATACAATGCATTTTGTTCGCACATTTTCGATTATATGCGTGCTTAAGGCAAAAGGTTTATTGCTATCGAAGAGTTTCAAAATTATGGAAAAATTGTTTACGAGTAGCCTACGTCAAAAACACTTTTGAAAATGGCTGGTGGGAAGATGCATATAGGCCTACCCCTCATCCTACCCCTGGACCCGCCCTGGCCATACGCTACTGAAATCATCAATAGCCTGGCATATTTTAATCACTTGGGACCATTAGTTTTGTTCTTTTTTACTAAAAGACTGAGTCAAAAGGGGGAGGCATGGCACAATGCCCCCCTAGATACGCTCCTGCGCGCAATTAAAGTTACAATCATTTTTTCTTACGAAATTGCAAATATAGGCCTATAGTGATAAAGCTTAGGGTTACCCTTGTACAATTGTGAGTAGCAATTCTAAACTTGATGTTTTTGCGATTAACTTTTTGGAGTTCAGTGTTTCAGCCTCTTGGAGACGTTCAGTGCGAATAAATTCTAAGGAATTTTAAAAAATCGGAACCAGCAGTGATGATCGGTAATGGTCTGGAAATCAAGGGAAAATTGTTGCAGCTGGCAAATGCCTGATATCAGTGGCGTACGCAGGATTTTTTAATGGGGGGGGTTCAGTGACGTCACATCGTGATGACGTAAAAATGCCACAATTAACCTATAGTGGTTCAGAGGTATTAAAGTGCATCGGATTGTAATGTTTTTAGTCTAAATTATTGCGCGATTGCAGCTACCATGATTAAGCTATATAATGCCATAACGAAGGAAACAATCCACATATTTTATTCACACTTCTGCTTGATTCTTTGCGCTTCGTTTAAGGAGCGAAAAGGTTTCACAGAAACTCAAGATGTTAATCCGTGGTTAAAAATTCACTTAAAAAAATTTAGTTGACTTCATTTTTGGGTCATAGGAAGGTTAACTGACTAAAGTAGGCTAGCTTTGGCAGCGTAACAAACAGGGTGTAGCCGGGAGGGAAAAACAAGTTATTGCTTCCCTCCAAAAAAATCTTTTTTCAAGAACCAATATTGATATAAACAACGCATATAAATCTTAAAACAAACATTTAATATGCACTCATCATGAAAGGGGCAGTATCCAGTATTCCCTGTCTGGAAAGTGAAGACAGTGAAGCATTAGAACAAACTGCCCTCCCTATCGAAACATTTTTAAACTACAATAAATTACGCGCTAGAGGAATCCCTGATCATCCGATTAAAATCAAAAACAGCGTCGATATTATCTAAGCATTTTTCACCCAAATCACAGTGTCGATATCATCAGATACTCTCAAGCACATAATCAGGGTGTCAGGTAAACGGAGCACTACAACTTCTAAGACAGTAATGGTGCGTAAAAACAATTTTGCCACACCCCCCTTCCCGTTCAGCCCCTGGGCTTCTCTAAATCATTCGTTGGTCTCGTCTTTTTTGGCAGTATCTTTATTTTAATTTTAGCATCTGGGCAGTGTCAATTTAGATTTTTAGGTTTTAATAATTTTTCGATGTCGATATCGATGCGGAAGGTCTGAGGTTCAATTTCCACACTGGTCAAATCGGACACAAAGTAGCCAACGGCTCGCCATCGCTGCGACGTTTCTTTGAAGCTGCGTTGTCCAGACGTTAAGCCGCGGGGTCGGGCCCCGCCACTCGTTACCACGCTGCAGTACTACAGCGAGTTTAATGAAACGAGTACAGTGAAGGTTTGGTTTTTTTTTTAATTTTGTGTGCAGCCATAGTTACTGCAGTGCAGATACACCGTATTTAAGGAAACTCCTGCTTACTAATTGCTTTACAGCAGCATCAACGACAAAATTGCAGTTCAAGCAAAACGCATCGGAAAAGTTGGAATACCGGTATTGTTGCATCGCATCATAATAAAAGTTTCTCGAAATTAAATTAGGAAGTTGGGCAGTACAGAAAAAAAAAACATGACAGCAATTTCGTCAAGCTTCGCACGAAGAAAAGCCGGTTCGTCTCAATAAAGAAAGGATTCATTTTTTCTGCAATCGTCGATCGTCAACGTCAAGCGCAACGCACCAGAAAAGCTTTCACTACCGGTATTTTGCATCACGATGAAAGTTTTTCAAGATTATATAAGAAAGTTGAATAGCACACAAAAACATGATAATTAATAGCAATTTCGGCAATCTTTGCATGAAAAAAAGCGGATCGTTTCAAAAAGAGAGGTTTTTATTTTTTTTTTAGTCGTCCATGGGGGGGGTTTGACCCCTGAACCCCCCCCCCCCGTGCGTACGCCACTGCCCGATATAAAAATGTGTTTTTTGTTGAGCTAACTACCAATAGTAATATTACCGCTTTGGTTCACTTCTTGCACAGATCTTTATCTAAGGTTCAGTTATTAATTGATCATTGGACATTGCGCTTCCATGTTAATCCAATAATGTCGCTAAAAAAGCTATAAATGCGAAACATCGCTGTCGACAGGTTATACCATGCCTATACTAAACTTTGGGAAATCTCCTCTGGTGTGTATTTTGATTGCATATTTACCCTCCTATCGCGAGAAAGCGATCAATGCGCTATACGAGCTTGCTTAGAAGTTGCCGGCCATTTGTCTACCACACCAAGATGGGGGAATCCCGCTAGGTGCCTTTCCCAACGGCACAACAAGTAAACTTGCCGGCTTTCTCCACACTGTCCCGTTAATGCTGAGCGTCAAGCAGAAAAGCTGTGAACACCAATTTTAAAGTTATTAGTTTGACCCGACTTGGAATCAAACCCTAGTCCACAGCTCCCGAGGCGGACGCTCTCCCACTTGGCCATTTGAGCTGTTAGATCTGTGGTATCGCTATTAAAACTATGGGTCGTGCTTGCAGATTGACATTTTGGGGTAGTGAAGCACTGCTTCAACGAAGTTGTTATTTGGTTAGACGTATTATTATTTTTGTATTTTTATTGTTTATTTATTTGCACATAATATCCTCCTATCACGAGAAAGCGACGGGGCACCTATGAGCTCGATTAAGAGTTGCCGGCCATCTATATACCACACACAGATGGGAGAATCCCATTAGGTGCCTTTCCCAAGGTCACATCAAGCATAGCCAGCTTGCTTCCCACTGTCCCCGTAATGCTGAACGTCAAGCAGGGAAGCTATGAATACCAATTTTTAATTCATTGGGTTTTACCTGACTTGTAATTGAACCCCGAGTCTACCAATCCAGAAGCAGACGCTCTATTTACTCGCCCATCTGACCGGTACTTAAAGGTGCATGTAATGGGGTTGCCAAAGCTATTATGTGCGCTAATTTTAAAATGAAAATTCAAGAACCAAAAAGTTTGAGAAGCTCTGTTTATGACCTATAGGCCTGTACTGAATGACCTGAGCACATTGCCCAGTGGTAACTATTTTTTAAACGGTACGTCAACACAAATGGCAAAACGTGGTAGGTTATGCTTTGCTTTAAGCACAGTCGCTGTACTATCAAATTCTATCAGAGCATTTTTCGTTTGTTTGCACACATACGTACTATTGGCTGTGTTTGCAACACCATGCACCGCCACCGGGTATAGAGTTTGGCTTAACTTTATCATGGCTGATATTTGTAATGGGCCGCCAATTGAGAACGGCCTACAAAATGTATGCTTAAATTACCCGCTGCCTTGTACCTTTACCTTTTTACAGGAAAGGATTGAGCATTTTTCAAATCCGCAAAGGAAGAATGCTCCAATGAAGGTTGAAAGCCACTAAGCATATGGCCTAGTAAAGCGAACTAAGCTTGCTTAAAACTTGCCGCTGTTTCTAAACTTTCGGATTAAACACACGCGACTTGGCTTAGTGGTTGGTGTGTTCGGCTGGTTGCTGAGAGACTGGGTTTTGATGCATGGTCAGGTCGGTCATGCTACAGACTTGATATAATGCAGCATGCGCACCTATCTTGTTGGGCGCTCAGCATCTAAATTGGTGCGGAAATTTTTTGAGTTGAATGCTTGTAGAGCGAATTTAGGAGGGGTATTTGCATGACCTTTTAGGCTCAGCCAATTTTGAATCATACACACTCGATTTGTTACGTCACAGCGTTGTGCTGATGTCGCACTGCAGAGAACAGACTCGTAGAACAGTGAAGCTACTGATGCTGCAACACAACAGCATGTCTGTAACCGAAACTGCTGTAGCTGGTGTTGGATTATCGTTTTCTCCTTCATCGAACCGAACCGGAACGTAAACCGAGAACCCATATTACCCGCTTGTTTTCTTTTAACCCGAACCGAACTGTAACTTTGTAATTTGATGAACGTAATCCGAAGCCAGGGTTCCCAGCGTATTATTAAAGTTCTTTGATTTAAAGTTCTTTGATTTGTCCCTGAGAAATTCAGGCAATCTAAGAAAGTTTCTAGGGTTTATGTAGCGATCTCCAAAAATAAAAGTCTTTACCTGGCATACCACAACTTCGCAGTCCTCGTCTGCAACATTTCTACAAAACCATAAAATTGCAATCGCTAGCAAATTTAAAATTGATAGCATTATTATTAAAAAAACTGAACGTTTTCGACCCATTTTTTCAGGTCCTCATCAGAGAAAAATTATGCTTTTTACAGTAACAGCAAAACTTTCGAAATAATAGTATTTTAAACAGTAGTAAATATTATGACGATACGACACATTATGAGGACCTGAAGAAATGGGATTTGCTGGCGATTGCAATTTTATGGCATAGAAAAAGTACTTCTTTACCGAAGCTTTACTATTTCTTCAAAAGTTTTGGGAATTTAAAAATTCCCTGATCTTTCCTATTGTGATTTTTTGTACTCCTATGGTATATTGTCTTACTCTCGCGACATTTAACCCAATTTTGTTAACTGTTTCTATTTGCTTTTTTTCGCAGCCGTAAGGCTATACATGAAAAAAACAAAAAGCTTGTTTTTTAAGTAAAGCTAGGTAATAATAACACATAGGACTAATCGCTTAATGCCAACATAACGAGTAATCTAGGAAGCATCACGTATGTCCTTGCATTTTGAGCAAAGTTGTTTTCATAAACCTGGAAATTACTGTTACGTTTCACGTTTTTTTTTGAAACGTGCTATTTTTAATAAAAAACATAGTTTCAAAAAAAACGAAGACAAAAAAAGCATGTAGGCCTACATCAAGGGCTTAGGGTAAGGTCGCCTTCGCACTCTTTGAAAAAGAACTTTTGTGACCCTAAATCTAATAAAAAACAATTTTTTTCTGAAGAAATAATTATTGACTTTTAAAAAAGTGAGGTTCATGAGCACTAATTATTTATTATTAATTTTTTCTATACACAATCTACCAATTACTTCTATTGTTAAAATACTACAGAACCGTAATATGTAGTCTACCTAAATCACAAAACTGCATGACGCCTGGAATTTTGTGGTCTTCAAAATATTATATTTTTTGTTTTTGATTTGCGACCATATTCTCTCCTGACAATCGCTTTTCTGTTGCAAGAAAAAGAAAAATTGCTAATAATCTTTTAAATATAAACGGTTTTGTGCAAGCTGCGGATAAGTAAAGGGGTGACGGCCTAACTCACACTTCAGCATTTAAGCATATATAGGGGTCAAAACTCTGACAGCAAATAAATGCCTCAAAATTAGACCTCAGAACCAAACCAATGCTGCATTGCAGGCTAGTGTCAACTACCGCACTTGTCCAAAATAATTTTTAAAAGTTTCGGTCATCGTGAAAGGTTCCGCAGGAACAAAAAGTTAAGGCGACTGTCATATGTCCACCTAAATAAGCATGTCACCCTAACTGATGATTTTTGATGACTACTAGTCACCTTAACCAATATCCTAGAAATATATATATATATACAGTATAAAAGAACATGAAATATGCAAACTAATTTAGAAGTGACAGAGGTTTAAGACAGTTTTTTTGGATAATCAAACTCCGAACCATAATGATGAAGATTATGCTGTTAATGCATTACTTAATGACGTTGAGTAAATCTATGTCTACTATTCAATTTTATTTTTTGATCTGGAATTTTTCTACTGGGTGGCCCACTTAAAAGTAGCCCAGAAAGTTGGTGATACAAGGTGGCCCACTTAAAAGTTGCTCTTTTCTTTTTTGAACATTTCGTTACTTTTTGGTACACGGTGACATGTTGTTTGTGATACGATACGAACAATCATTTGCTTTGTGTATAGTCAAACCATGCAATGCGCAGAGTGTCATTTTTTTGTTGGTATAGCGCGAGTGGCTTTTAATAAACAAACAAAAACGAGAAAAAAATTTTTTTTGGCAAATCTTCATGCTTACCTTGGTAATAACTGAAATCAATACTGGTTGAAATCAAGTTTGTTTTAACCTAAAATCACGCATTCTACCACCACTACTTAATTTCAAGCATGTTCAACTTTCCTACTTTTTTTTATAACTTTGCTTGTACAACCTACCGTTTCACAGTTTTTTACAATTGTTCGTGGCCAACTTATTTAGTGATACTTCTTAAGACTTTTGACAAAAAATCAGCCAACCAGAACATTCCTTTCTCTCTCCAGATGGAGTTGCTCATTACCTTAAATTTTTTAATTCGTCGATTTTTGCGCGCGAAAATGCTCATACCTTTCGCGGGAGAAACACAGTCATTGCTTTCGCTATCGCATTTGTTGCACTTAAAACTTAGAATACAGTTCTTTTTTATCTGTTTAGATCAGCTCTTTAGTATGTCTGAAGTCATAAAGACATATCACAATACATTTATAAAGCATAGTTATACTTATTACTTATGCCTGAATGTGTTAACCATTTTTCTGTACACAGCAAGCCATTTTCAGCAGTCTGCTATGTTCGTTTTTTTTTTAACTAAACTACTGTTTGAATAAAACGTGCATTCACTATTTGTTTACATGGAGTCTACCCATCCAGCAGCTGACGGTCTATCCACTCGGTTATCTACCAGAGATGTCCACAGATATTAGGAATTTCACCGGATTGAACCGAATTAGAATTTTAAAGTTTTTTGCTTTCGGATATTGACCGGATTTGGACTTAAGTCAGTCAAAGCATATAAAACTAGCGAAAATGTTAATGAAATAACCGAATTCAATGCAAGTATTTTCATCATTAATTTTTCGATTTTGGATTATTTAGGATTTGGACTTTGTGCTTACAAAATTTAGGATTTGGTTTTGAATTTAAGCTCATGGATTTGGATCGGATTAGGATTTTGAAAAGTAAAGTCCGGACATCTCTGCTATCTACCTTCTCAACCTTAAGTACACTCGTCCCGTTTTTCATCAGCGAAAATAAGTTTATTTTCAGTTTTAAAACAGCCAAAAATTTTATGAGTATTCATTCAAAAACTTCATTTTGAGTGACTCAGGGGCATCGCCAGCTTGTTGAAGCAGAGGAGGATCCGAAATTGGAGGAGGCAAGCAGTGTTTGAAAAAATTGAGGATCGTAATGCATCGCTGTACTGTGCTTTAATATTTATCGAGAGGCTAAGAAATCCATCAGGTAGGCGCCCCCTACTGGTGATGGTCTTGGGGTGACCCCGCTAGAGCTCAATACTCCCCCCATTCTACTAAAAGTGATTTAGGAATCACTCCAACATATCAGGCAAGTTCAGACTCTCACTTTTAACTAAAATGTGCCATTGAAACATTTTTACGCGCTTTTACTTGAATTTGAATGCATTAGGTACCCCATGCAAAATCTGTCACAGCTTTGAAAGGAAAGCTCAGAAAAAAAAAATTTTTTTTGAAAACACGGCTGTAGATGCTTAAGCATTTAAGACAAAAACTGAAGCTGTAGCAGTTTCATAAAAGACGCTAGGTAAGCATTAGTGTCATTTTTGCAGAAAATGCGCGCGCATTACATGGTTTGACTATACCTTATATTGATTTGATGTTATTTAGAAACAATTCAATTATTTTGTACATTGATTACTCGGACATCTAGTGATATCAACACATTGATTGATTCCCTACCTAATGAAAGCAGCACACCGGAACTACAGGTATGAAGTTTTTATTATTATTTTCGTGCTGAATCTAATTCTAAGGAATGAAACATTATAACTGACTAAGGCTGAGCAATCTACAATATTGCAGCTATGAACTGTATATAACTTTCTATGCTAATGTAACAAGCAGGGTTGGAAATCGATAATAAAAAAGTAAAGAATAATTCGATATGTGATAAAAAAAGTAGCAAATTCCTACATTTGATAACAAAAATAAAAAGTAGAGAATATCAGTCAATCGATAACGTCAAATCGATACTTTTCTCTGACTCAGTTGACAGCGACAGCGTCAACATTAGACTGGGCCAAATTGGACAAGTTTTTTAATATTTCTTGAACTTTCCAGAAAGTTGTAGTTGACTGTAAGAAACCAAGGGCGGTATACTGCTCAGCTTTTGTTGCACTTAACGCAATGCGTTAACTTTGTTTATTAAGTTAACGCATTGCGTTAAGCGCACAAAAGTTGAGCAGTGTACCGCCCCTAAGTGTGAAAAATTTTTTTAAAAATAATGATGCCTTACGGTCGGACAGTGTGTTTCTATGGCAACCAAAGCCGATTTTTTTCCTAAAATGATATTAAATCAAAAGTCACTGGTGCTGGTCAAAATGATCGTGTTTATATCTGCCTTAGGAGAGAAGTTTGTCCAATTTTTTACTTGAAATAATTGTAGGCTGTATAGTACCTAAGAAGCTGTATTTTTGGTCTACCAGAAGACCCTAAGTGTTTTTCGCGTAGTTTTAATTATATGTATGCAAATGCATATACATAAGGAGAAAGCACGATAATATTCTCCTTTTCACATGTTGAAAATTAGTAGCAAGTTTAATTAAGTCTTAAAACCCTAATTTAAGCAACTCTAATAATATCCTACTATATTTTTAACTAATCAATAACATGATCCTACCTTACTTTTGTATCAGTCTTACTATGATTATTATTGTTATTGACTGTTTATGATTAACGGATAGATAGGCTTGATAGGTTTTGAAAGATTTGACCATAATAGAAGGATTTGCAGGAACAATTAAGACGGTATACAAGGTTGCTTTCCTTTAAAGTGTCTTTGGGTATCTTTGATATAAAAATGTTGCTTAAGTTTGTTTGTTGTGTGGATGAAACGCAGTTTGGAGGCGGGAAGATGCTTGTTGATGAATTGCTGCATTTCTTTTTCGATTGGTGTGAAATATTGCCGAGATATGGTAGTTTAAAGGTGATGTACCGTATTTTACGGACCATAAGGCGCATTCAAAATCCTTTTTTTTCTCCAGAATTGATGGTGCGTCTTATAAGCCGGTGCGCCTAATGTATGGATCAGGTAGTGCTTTATGCTTTATTGCTTACACTCAAAACCAGTACTGGTACCCTTACCATTACTAAATGAGCATTAAATGGCAACCCGATGCTCCTTAAAAACGTAGCGTCTTATAGTCCGGTGCGTCTTATGTATGGAAGAAAAACGAATCAAAGCAATTTATGGATAGTGCGCCTTATGGTCCGTAAAATTCGGTAGTCACAAAATTGCATTTGAGTTATTGGACGTTGGAAAAATTTTTTGGTCAAAAATTGTGTAATGCACTCATTTATAAAACTAGAAGGATATTTCTCACAAGGGTTGTTTTGATTGATTACAATTCAGTATGGATTTGCATATGTGAAATCCAGATCACAAAAAAAGAGTTGAAAGAGGTTGCTGACTAAATTGTGTTTCTAGCGACTGGGAGAGAAACTAGAATATTTAAGAAGTTTGGTGTGGGTAGGTTTATGGTAGGTTGCCAACTAGTTTTAATTGCAGAGTGTCTATGCTGTTGCTGCAATGCTTGCTCTTGATTTGGCAGAATCGCCCTTTGATGGTATGTAGCGGTTTTCAACTGTTTTTAACACAGGAGCAACAACTTCAAAACAGCTCGTAACAGTACCGGTAACCAATATTAATGATATTGCAACAACTAGCACAGACATTCGCAACAGTATCTGTAACTTATTCAAATAGAATCAATCTTTCAACTTCAATAACAGTTACATGGTATCTAAAATACATTTTCTATTTCTTTACGCAGTGGAAATCTAACAGCTTCAAACAGTCAGCTTAATTAAGAATAAAACCTGCTGACTCTACTGCAAAATAGTATTATTTGCTTACTCTGAAATTATGTTCGACCGATACAACGGCGACTTCAAACTGACACACAAAACATGTAAAACACTATAAGGTGAACTGATTATCAAAGAAACATCGAGAGTAGGCCTGTGGTAAGAAGCATAGGCGTAGCCAGGGGGGGGAGGGGGCCAAAGGAGCCATGGCCCCCCCCCTGAAATTTAAATCAAATTACAAATTATCATTAGCAAAACATAAGCTTGAAACTTTTTGCGCCTCTGGTTAATCGTTGTTGACTTTGAGCATTTGTGTTAGTGGGGAAGGGAGGTCGGGCGTGGCTTTACAAATTCTTCTACGATTATGGTTATGGTAATTGGAACAAATAAACGTCCCATCGAGCGCTCAGTTGTTGTAGCATGATACACAGTTGCACACTGCTGCGAAAACATCGCTTCTTTGATCAAGAAGTTCAACCTACAGATGGGTGGGAGTATTTTCCTTGAAATTCCTTAACTGCTCGATGCGTCACAATTAAAGTTGTATTCAAGCCTTTTTCCATAAAACTGTAGGCTTTCAGATCAGTAAAATCACATTATTGTAACATTGCCCGCGACGACCGTTGAGGCTGAACGGTCATTTTCGTGTTTGGGATTATTACGTTCAGTTTGATTACGTTCAGTTATGGCCTCTGATCACCTCTCAAAATTGTGCGTGCTTCACTGTCGTCAAGAAAGGGTTGATGAAGAAAAGGCTATCAAATATTAGCAACCATGGCTGGCAAAAGGCGACAATGAATGGACTTCTAAGCGTAGTTTTGTCAGTTAATATCAGCATTGAACTTGAATCAAAACTTAATAAACTTTGATTTCGACTTTATCTTACGTGCTGAACTGCTGACCCTTTACTACCTTAGTAACCCTATCTATATTATGCGAACTGTATCTTGTCACCATAGCTGCACCCAGGGGGAACATGGTGTCATGATGCCCCCCCCCCTGTGGCCCTGCAATAAGGCACTAACACCTAACTTTCAGTCTATAATTTCTCAAACCAATAATGGTTGCAGCCTTCTTTCTCTTATTTTAGCCAAGCTTCTGCTGTTAGACATAAGCTGCGAAAATATTTTTGCATTGTCCGTAGTGACTGCACTCACTGCATGCCCTTTCTCGATAAAAAAGTGTGCTAAAATGAGTGTTTTTTATGTGAAAATTGTAAAAATTCGTTGGCGTCTGGGGGCTACGCCCCTAGACCCCCTTGGCCTCTGGTGGCTAGGTATAATTTCTCAAACTAATAATAATTGCAGCCTCCTTTTACTTCTGCTTTAGACATAAGCTGCGAAAATGTTTTTGCATTGTCCATGGTGACTGCACTCACTGCATCCCCTTTTTCGATAAAAAAGTAGGCTAAAATGAGTGTTTTTTATGTGAAAACCGTAAAATTCGTTGACCCCCTTGGCCTCCGGTGGCTGGGGGTTTCACTCCCAGACCCCCGATTGTGCCCCCCCCTTTTTGCTAAATCCTGGGTGCGCCACTGCTCGTCGCTTTATAATTTTCAACAAGTAAAATGATGTATTATGCGTTTATAAATGATGATAGATCAGTGTATCTGGGTCAACAGCGTAGTGTGTGATGATTGTCTTGTAAAAATTTACCACCAACTGGCCGTTTTAGGGAAAAAGTAAAATTTTAGCATAATTTAGCAATCAGTCTTCGACTTAGACAAAAATTTGTGTTTTCATCATTATGAGATGTGCTGCATTGCTGCTATAAGTAAATGACGTCAGATTTTTAAGTTACAAAATTTGGACCCCCCTCAAACTTGAATAAATAAAGATCACGTGAATAGTTTAAAGAAAAGATTCAGTGCCGATTGCAGAAATAACAACGACGATTAGAAATTATGAAACAATTTAAATTAAGACGATATCTTTTCAGGCATGCCACACAATACAAATAGGTTCATCAAAAGGTTGCGACTCAATTCCATAGCTTAGTTTTTGCTGGAAGTCCTAATCAGAGGTTTAAGTTCGAATCTAACTTACGACTTGTCGTAACATGGAGTGAGATTTTTCAACAAAAACGTCAAGAAAGGCTAGAGAGTTGTTTAATTCTATTTATTTCGTGAATTGGATTTGTCTGTGTATGCTATTCAGGTTATTGAGGAAGACATCGACAAAGGTCAGTTTTGTGAAGATGGCAAAGCAGTCATCTATGCGTTGGTAAAAGAAACTAGGTCGGTGATCTAGTTCTAGGGCAGTAGTCGACGACGACAACCTTTCTATATCCCGGGGTCGAAAACAACCAATGGTCATGGCGAGCCGCATGTTTTTTTCTAAGCCAGCACTATCAGCTGGTCATCGCGAAAATTACAATAAACCTATGTAAGGTTTATTTTTTGGAAATCAAACTCCAAAAGTGTGCATTTACTGTTTACAAGCCAGCTTTTGGGTGAGATAGGCTACGTCAACGTCTGGCAAGTTGGAAAGATTTCAGCTGGCAATCATCTCTTTTATGTCTTAAAATCTACAAATACTCCATACGTTTGTGCGGGAAGAGACCGCGGGTTGGATAAAATTCGCTAGTGGGCCATGAGTTGCCGATCCCTGTTCTAGGGGGTGATTTTGAGGGCTTTATCAATGGCGTAGTACATGATAATGTGATCCATCAAATATCCAATTGGCGAGCCCATTGTTATGTCGTTGGGTAGTTTCATAGAAGTTGTCAAATTGGAAAGCAGTATTTTGGATAGACCGGGTTAAAAACTTTTTAGTCGGTTTCTGTTGAGACCAATTCGTTTATTTCAACAGTCTTTGAAGATGCCGACTAATATAGGTTGTATGGTAAATGTGGATGAGATATTACTGTTGAAAAGACTTATGAAATCAAATGATGTGGTTGGCTAATACAGTTAAAAAGTTGAAAAAGTCAGTGGGGTTAGCAGGGTGCTGCCTAAGGTCACTAAGAAACTGGAATAGTTAGCAAGCACATTCGTAATAATGGGATCTGCAGCAGTAGAATATTGGCGTTATAGATACAGGGGTGCAAACTACCCCCCATCCCCCCTGGATTTGTACCCATGAACAGATCCACCAAGTTTGTGCAGTTTGGGTACACCTTATAATAAGGGGGTTGTTGTTGCACATGGGTAAAGCAAATGCAACCTCAACGGAAAACATCTCCGAAAAACCATTAGCTGCAGAAAACTGCTATTGAAATTGAATTGTAGGCTACTTTGCAATGTATGTTAAAGCTCGTAGCAGAGCGGACTTTGTACTTTCTAATGAATAGCATGGTATAAATATCAAAGCAAGGAAATGCTTATTATATTAGGTAAAACTCACGTGAAATCCGTTAATAAGGCTACTGCTGCTTTATTGCCAAGAAATTATAATTCAAAACAAAAGGCAGGAAGGACATTGCTTTGTAACTTTTTATCTTCACCCTGACCACACAGAAATTTAACTGGAGTGTGACGTAGCTGTCCACGTCCCACAAAGGTTAAAATTCTTTTGAAGGATGTTTATCCGGAAGGATCACCACTGCTTTTCAAAGTCAGTCGTTCGAAAGGATAAATTTATCTTCTGGAAGGCAGCTGATGAGTGGCTAGTAGCCTGAAACAGTGCTGTCCTGCTCGATGGAATGTGCTGGAGGTGTTTTCACCTGTCAGTAACGGAGGCTGTTATAGCTCCCGACTCGGCAGCGAGAAGTCGCCATGACTTCCCTTTTAAGTAGGCCAGAAAGGACATTGCTTTACAGCCTATGTAAAATAAAAGCGCAATTTTTCGTTTTTTGCATATAACTTTTTTCATAAGCAAAATAGAAAAAAAGTTCCTTTTAGAGCAGATATAAACATGTCGTGTCTGAACGTTTTGATGTAAAATTTAGCATAGTAGCAACAGTGGTTTTTGCGTTACGTCGATATAATTAAAATTTGACTTCGGTTGCTATGGAAATGCGCTGTCCGACCGCAAAACAATATTAATTTTGAAAAAAATTCATATTTTGGTTTTGCTTGACCACCTACGACTTTCTGGAAAGTTCAAAGGTTCCAACAAAAAAAATTTTTTTAGCCCCGTATTTGGCCCAGTCTAGTCAACATGTTATGTTAATGCTAATGAATGGGCTGGGCTTCAGGGTAGGCAAAATGGAGAATGTTGGTGTCGAAGGCATAGCTTTGGGGCGCTGGCTACACTGGGACGTGTCACCAGATATTTCCGACTTATCGGTCAAATTCGCCATTTGAAAAATAATGTACATTTTGTGACCCATGTTTTTTGAGCTTATGTAGTCTCAAAAAGCATCGTTCACAAAACTTATAGTTTTTTTCAAACGGCGCGCCATATATATCGAACAAATTATGGTCTGAATAAGCTCAAAAAACATGGGTCACAAAACGTATAGTTTTTTTCCAACTGGCGAATTTGTGCGATAATTAATTCGGGACAAATAATAGCTTAAATAAGCTCATAAAACATGGGTCACGAAATCGTTTTTTCCAAAAGGTGTGTGGATTTTGACTTATTCTTGGCGTATACTAAAAATAAAAAAAATAAAAACTTTTGAAAGAACTTTTTCAGAAAAAAATATATCGATTTACCATGCAAGAAAGTAGGGTAAAAACCCCAATCGATAATCAAAAAAAAGTAGAGAATTTTTGCATTTGATGACGAAAAAGTAGAGAATATCAATTATCGATTTCTAATCGATATTTCCAACCCTGGTAGCAAGGCTATCAAAATGATTTTCAATATGCCTATTGAATAGAAATCTTGATAAATTATGTAATGACTGTATGGTATTTGTTTTTTCAAAGTTAAAGCAAAATTGCTGGGTATGGAGAATTTACGTCCCATTTTCCAGCAATAGGCCTATTGCAACAAATATGCACTTTGAGCAAAGCAACAGTTTAACTTTTGAAATATGGATTCTTTTGGATAAGGGAGATGAAGTCTGGGTCCCGGAGAATAAAGTGGATTAAAAATCATTAAGAATGCGCTGGTGTTGTCACAGTGTAACCGCATTTTTTGCCGAATTTGAAAAAGCAAAACCCCCACCTGCAGCTACGTATCTTTGGAGATATCTTGCTCTCCTAAAACGGTAGTTCTCAAACTTGGGGTTCGCAAAGCAGTTTTAGGGGGACCGCAAAGAGGTTGCAGATTTCTAATACGTCATCCCAAAGTATTGTGCTTGATCGCACATTTGCAGACGTGATGACCTTTTTTTGCTCTTCACTTGATTTTGCATGAAAATGAAGCACCCTTTGGGGATGGCAAAGTCGTAATTTTAAAAAAGTGTGAGAACCACTGATCTATAAACATTTGTAAGTGTCAGGTAGGGATGTCCATTTCAGAATAATTAAGTATTCTAGAATAATTCCGACTCTTTCTTTTTTTTGAATTCAGAGTTTCGAATCCTTAGCCGAATCCTAAATCTATAGAATAGTCGTTAGTACTATTTTAATATGGACTCAGCATGCAACTGCTCAACTACTGCAAAACAAAAAAACAACCACTTGCCTTATTTTCAATGAATTTATAACCAGCACAGGGATTACAACACTATAAATTTGGAGCATATGTACACGCAGTGGCGTAGTCATGAAGGTAACCGCGGGTATATACCCTTCTTAAAGTTTAAAAACACATGAAAAAATACGGCTCCAGTATATATGCAAGCGGTGCATACTATACTCATGGCCTCCCACAAACTTTTTTATGGCTTCCGACAAACACCGCATGATCACACACACGAAGTCGAGTGCGCACTTGCGTTTATGTGCAACGTCTGAGAATATTTATTGCACACAATTTTTCTTCCCAATTAAACCAAATCCTTAAAACGGAACAATTTCAAAATAGGAATCGGTGCCGTAGGATTTGATATTCTGAAATGGACATCCCTAGTGTCAAGGGTGCATTTTTCCCAATTAATTTGATATTACTTGTCAGTTATCGGAATTTGCATCAACATTGTTTACTATTTCAAGGCTGCTACGTTAGTAAAACTAGAAGAAGAAAATCAAGATGCTGCCGAGAAATTGCGGACTTTGGTAGCTAGAGGCGAACAAGAATTGGCTCAAATTCAACAAGCACTTGTTGATATTGCCGAAGCTCAACTTGCTGCAAGAAAAATTGAGGTAACACTCAGTGTAAAAATATTAAGCAATGGAAATAACAATTTCTAACCACAATTTGGGCGTACTTAGCTGCTCTGAAGTTTTGAAAAATCAAAAATAATATTCCATAGCTATAATACGGTTCGTAAAGTTCATACCGGTACCTTTGTTTTGAAAATGCTTTGAGTGGTACGGCAGTGTCTTCCTCATGTACATGCTTTTTGGAATTTACGTTTGGCTACTAGGGTTTTGCATCAACTTGGGTACTATTGTAGTAACAGGTAATACTAATACTTGTATTGCGAGTAATTCTTGGTGGCATTGCTTATTGTAAATGCAAATGCGGTCGTTTGGCATTATGGGTCATAATGTATTTCTTTGTGCTTATTGAAAGTTCCTCTCTTCATATATGTGTGTGTGTGTGTTTTTGGAAGCTTTTCCTGCTTGGCTCAAGCCTGCTCATTTTTAATTTGCGAGATTTTTTCAGGCCAACTTGAAGTATGGATTTATTCCAACTACATCTTTACCAAGTACCAATGAAATCACAGGCGACTATTCCGACCTACCACAGAGATAATAGAAGCAATGGAAATAACAACTGACTCCATCATTTTTCGACCAAGAAGGTTGTACGTTGTGCTTTGAAGATGCCTAGTTGGCACTGCAATTATGCGTGCACCTAATGCATAAACTGAACGCTTGCTTTTGCAAGTCCAGCATGCTTTAGTTGCAACAAGAGATCAAGTGGTTTGTTGTGAAAGAAGACTGTCTTTGCACTTGCAGTAGGTAGTATTGTTACTTTTAAAAGACTATTGCTCTGTCCCGATGTACCTCAAATAGAGTAAAGCTCGTAGGCGTTAGGCCTACTCGAGAACAGACTTGTGCGGTTGACAGCGTAGTATGTTAAGATCGTAACAAAGTGTTCATTTTTACCATCAATTATGTTTTAAGTAGTTTATGTCGTTGGGCTAAAACCAAACTATTCTATGTCCATTTTTTAAGTTGGGAGAAAAACGCGAAAATAGTTTTCGATTTTTTATTTCTGCATTTATTCCTCTCTATATGAACAATGGGTACTTTTAAATGTTGGAAAATATTTTAGTGCTTAGTTAGCAAAATAAATTGGATGTGCAAAGTGCCCACTAGATGGGCAAAGTGCCTACTGTACTTTATTTTTTTTTGAAAAAATGGACACAAGCTAGTTCGGTTTTAATTTTTTTTTTTATGTTGAATTGAGTAGTTGGACATAGCATCATCGATAAATAACTAATACAAAAAATGTTGGTTTTACTATGCCTAATACTGCACTAACGTCCCACAATGGAACTACCAGGATACTGATGAACTGCTACTGTCTGTAGACTATCTACTAAACTTTATTTGGTAGATGACATCTTCAGTTTGATTCAAAGGCAATTTGTCAGTGTTCTTCTTGCAAATCAATTAATTGGAACTGATGCTTTTGCATAAGTACTGTTATTCATAATCTAACGTAATGACATTCCGCAAACAAACAACATGTTAAACGTTACACATTATTGGAGCAACTAATTAATGGTCAAGCCTGGACATCAGCGTAAAACTCATAAGGTGCATCATTGATCAAGTGAGGAGTGCAAAATTTTAACAAAGTGCTTTATTTGATCTAAAATCTTTGAATGACACAGATTGTTTTGGGATATTATAAGCTAAATTAAGCATGGTATACAGTCAAACTTCGATACTATGCCACTTCGCTACTATGCTACCCTCGCTACTATACCACTTTTGATCGTCACCAACTAAATTCAATAGAAAATATATTTACTGTGCCATTTCTTACCCTCGCTATTATGCCACATGAGGTACAGTATTGCAGTGTATTAACGAAACAATAAACGCTATGAACGAAACAATTACACAGCTGTGAAATCGCAAAAGTATACAGTATGTGCATGTAATATGTTCTCTCAAGTTATCTACTGTAGCTCAGCCCAAAACTCTGAGGAATCGTCAGCTGGCGCATGTTCTTTCTGCGGATTTCATGCACTTTGTCGTCTAGCCGATCGCATGCTTGCATCACACTGGCCTTCCCGCTTCTCTGCTGCATGAACTTCTGGACAGTGCTGCATGCTTGCTGGGCTTCCTCGAATGAAACGATTTCGTCCTCAACTTCGTTTTCTCCTACATCTTCGCTTTCAATCGGCTCCTCGCTGCGCAACATCTCCGCAATCTCATCCAGTGTGAAAGACCCACCAGTCTCGAGGCGCTCATCAGCTTCAAGAAAGTCAGACAGCTCGATCACCTCGTTCTCTTGCATTTTTTCCTCGGAAGGCAGCGCTTCCCAGATCTCGAGTAGATCAACATCATCAGGCTCAGATTGGATTTCCTCTTCGATAAACTTGCCTTCACGAAGCAGTTTCTGATTGTTAACTCACTGACCTGCTCCCAAGCACGGCGAGCGATATGCAAAGCGTCAAGCAATGTGAACTCGAACTCCTTTCCCTCCTCCATGGCCTCGAGTCGACGACGCAGCAGGATCTTCTTGTAGTGTCGCTTGAGGTTCTCTATGATTCCCTGATCCATCGGTTGAGAATTTGCTGTCGTGTTGGGTGGGAAGAAGACCAGTTGAATGTTTTCCAGCTGAATCTCTGGATGGCCAGAGAAGTTATCAAGACAGAGCAGCACTCTGCGTCCCTGCTGGCCAAGTCGTCTGTCCCACTCACGCAACACCTCTTCAAAAAGCTTCGCCGTCATCCATGCTTTTGAGTTTGCCTTGTACTTAATGGGAATTTCCTTGTTCTTGAAGGCACGGGGTTTCTTGGAACTGCCGATCGCCAGAAGAGGGAACTTCTCACTGCCGCTCATATTTGCTCCCACCAGAAGAGTGATCCTTTGCTTGCTGTTCTTTCCTCCAGTGCAACGTTCTCCCCTGAAACTCATGGTCTTGTTCGGAAGCAAACGCCAGAAGAGTCCAGTCCCATCCAGGTTGAATACGTCGTCTGCGGAGAACTGCTCAAGTAAGGGCTGGAGAACTTGTTGTTGCCACTCAAGAAGGGACTGCGAATCCACCACTCCAGCTTCGCCCTGCACTGTTTTGAACGTGATGCCGTGGCGCTTCTTCAAATTGTCCAGCCAACCGTTGCTCGCCATGAAGTTTTGAATGTGCATCAGTTGGGCCAGTTTTAAAGCCTTCTCCTTTATCAGATCGCCACCGACAGGCAGATTCTGTCCTCTTGCTTGCTTTAGCCACATGAGCACTCCGTCACCAAGCTTTGAGTGGTGAGACGGCTTCAGCTTCATGCATTTTAATGGAACTCCAGCTTTGATAGCCGCCTCGATTGCATCCTTCTTGCTGATGATTCCCTTCACTGTGGTTCTGTTAACTTCGATGCCCCATTTCCTGCTCATTTCCCTTGCCAGCTTGGACTGATTCGGCTCCTTTTTCGCGGCATCAATGATCTTCTTCTTGCTTCAACATAAAGTCGATTTGCTTACGCTTTTGAATTGACATTGTGGGCTAATTTTTGAATCTAAAACAAACTTTAGAATTCGAAACTACTGCACTGTACTGTACATTATACTGCTATACATGTAAATTATAATCGTACAATACAACGTGGCATTACATTGTTACATCACAAGGCTGTTTTACAAATCCTTGTTACTATGCCACCCTCGCTACTATGCCACTTCTCTCGGTCCCTAAGGGTGGCATAGTATCGAAGTTTGGCTGTAATAGGAGCTTCTAGCTCTACTGAACGTATAAGCATTCACTAATTGTTTGTTAATATAATCTCAAATGAATACTGTAGTGCCTTGGAGAGAGCCATTATTGCAAAAACATAACTACACCTTAAAGATTATACCATTCCTTAAAGTGACTGGCAAGTAGCAGTAGAGCATTCCAATATGTAAAAAATTGCATCACATTTCGCACTTACGACATCAATTAACCAAAAAAAGGAATGAGTAGAAAGATTGACTATTAAATAGCAATTAAAGCACCATATTCAAAGAAATAATCTGTAGATTAGCAGATATTATTTCACTATTACAAATTAAGTCTTATTAAGTGTTTATTTGAATTTCGCTATTACAAATTTAGTCTATTAAACACTTAATAAGACTTAATTTGTAATAGTGAAATAAAATCTGCTGAAATAAATCAAAGTAAATGCAGTAGGCCTATGCACAAGGTACTGGTAAGTTGTTCATCATAAAAGGAAAGCTAAGACAAGGATAATGGCAGGAAACCTACGCCACAAAATCGTGCAATATACCTAATCAATGTATAGCAGAGAAGTAAGTACTCAAGCTGTGATTGCCAAATGCCACATGTGTGCTGTACGTAACGTCGCCCAAAAATAATGGGCATTGGGCAAAGCTCTGTTGGGAAAGGTTGGCTTGCTAAATAAATGCAAGGTTTTTTTGTAAAACAATTTAACTTAAATGTTTCTTAAACTAATGATTGAAAGCATTTTTCATAACTTTTTCAAGAATAGATTAAAAGGAATAATACAGTCACAGTAGCACCAATAAGTTTTTTTGCAAAGTTGATACATGTACAAAAGAAGACAAAAAAAATTTTATGTAAGCTTTTAGCAAACCTTAAATGCTTTTTAAAATTGATGTTGTAAAATGCGCCTTAAAGCAATCATCAATCACTTAGCTATGAGAAAAACACAGAATAAAAGAAAGCTTCCAACTTAGCAGTGAAATATTTGCACCAAAAACATAAAGCAAATAACGTTTTTAGCATACTTAAAAAGTAAGTTCATGCACTATCTTCGTTTTGTACTGGAAGACCTTCATAAAAGCCATGATGGTGCTGAGGGATTAGATTTTTTCTGCAAAGTTTCATCAAGTCTGCTTTTTTGTCTTTACCGATGGTTATTGCTGCATGATACAAATGAAGTAAGGTAGCTGTGCAATTGTGGGCCAATCAACTGAGTCATTGCTGTCAAGGTTTCTTCTGCAGCTCTTTCTTCTCACCTTGACAAAGGTTGCCAAGTTGAAGTTTTTTTCTGAATAATTGTACTTATAATACAACTTTTGTGGGTGTTCTTCAGTAAACTTGAGTTGCATAAACTTTGTCCAAAGAATTTTGTAATTTTTTTCTCCAAAGCTTGATCCCTGATAAAGATGAGAACACTCGGGCCATTCATTAGCCACTTTTTTGAAGTCAATAACGTCGCTGAATTGTTGAATGAAAACGTCGACAGGGTTGCTTTTGAATGCCTGATAAATCATTGTTTTCCTTTGCAAAGTTGTAAAAATCTGAGCATATTTTAAATTCCGCTCAATCAGAGCATGTGTAGTCTGTTACTTGTTACTAGAATATTCAGACAACAGAGTAAAAAAGCCATATAAACATTTGTAGTTTACCAGTATAAGAAAAACACACAGTTGCAAAAAGATCAGACCATGGTTATGGTCTCCAGTCTTTTAGAAGAATTGAGCATATTTTGAAGATGCCACGATGGTTGTATGGCTCCACAGAGGAAGTGGGAAGCTTATCTAAAATGTCCGAAAGTAGATATAAGATTTGGTCTATTTGTTTTGGCCATTTCCAACCAACACCTTTGTGTTTTTCCATGACTCGGACTTCTGCGCCGTTGGTCTCAACTTTCTTAATTACACCAGGAAATTTGCTTCCTTCATAATCAACCACAACCCAGTCATCGATTGACAAACTTTTTTGGTCAAAAATCTCTCTACTGTCCTAACCATCAGTTTGTTGATCTTCATCCTCTGTTTCACCATCTTCATCACTTGATTCATCAATGGTTGTACTTTCATTTTCTTTTCTATCATTTTCTAGCTTATCAGCAGTGACACTCTTTCCAGGTTCAACGTTGACTTTTCTTTTCTGTCTTGGTTCACTGCAGGAACTGGAACGAATTTCTTGCAAGACATCTAAAAATGTCTCGCAAACCAAAGATGAATCATTTGCTTTTCTTTTAGGAAGTCTTTTGAGAAGCTCTTCTTTTTCTTGAGGATAAATGCCTGCTTTCCTAAATCCTGACTTCAGGTTCTGTTCAGCCACTTTTTCCATAGCACTGTGCAATTCTCTAAGTTGACGAGGAAACACATCTTTTGGCATCACAGAACTTTTCTTGCTGGATTCTCTTCGCTTCCAATTGGTTAACAAGCTTCTCCACTTGGCCTTCATAGATCTAAAGAATGCAACATCTAGTGGTTGTGTAAGATGAGTGCTGTTTGGTGGTACACAAATGAAAATTATGTTGTGTTGACTGCATGATCTAAGAACTTCTTCGTTGATGTGAGAAGAGAGATTATCACCAATCATCACTTTTTTTCCAGGTAGTTTCTTCAAATGTGGCAAAGCAGTTTTAAAAAACCAATCTTGGAATCATTTTCCATCAAACCATCCACTTTTGGTACGATTGTATCTTGCATTTTTAGGTCCACCAACACACCAAGAGTCACACATGTTTTCTGCTTTTTAAACAACGTATGGAGGTAGTAAAGTTCCAGCAGCCGATCCACAATACATAAGTGATATGCTTGCTTTGGATGAATTATGAACTCTTTCTGGATACTTAACTCCACCCTTAGATAGGATTTTCTTGTTGCCAGGATCATCAGTAACATTAGTTTCATCAACATTTATTATATTATCTGGTGAAATACCTTCAAGTTCTTTTGATAAGTTAGTCATATATTCTTCAATTGTACTCTGTGAAATAGCAGCACGCTTTTTCTTGATGTTACAAGCAAACCGTTGGCTAAGATCTTTGTGCCTGTTGAGGTATCCTTGACACCAATCTGCTCCAGGAAAATTATCATCAAACTGTGCTTCTTTGATTCCCTTTTTGTCTTAAGTACAATTTCACAGTCATCCTGAAATCGTATGTGTCCAGTGGAAAACCAAATTCGCTCATTGCAAACACATGCTGTTTGAAATTTAGTTCTTTTCAGGAGGCCGTCCAACACTACCACTATGCTTTCCTTTCACTTTGTTGGCGATAGTTCTCCTAGGTATAGAAAATGTCTTTTCAGCTTGGCATACTGACAGTGTCCCAGTTTTGACAGCATCCACTGCTTTGCATAGATTTTCTTCAGAATGATCTTGATAGCGTCGACTACCAGGGGCACGTACATACTTTCTGGGCATAGTAATGTAGCCTACTCATACAAACAATTCTGTATAACACATAATGATGACAGTGATTTTGCACAATCGTAAAGATAACTTCAAAATCACTGTCATTTTGAAGTAATTGGTTCCTCAACTAAAAATAAAACCCAATCTCTGCTATAAACTGGGTGGGCAAAGTTACCCCATACCAGTTGCAGATTAAGGTTCCATCAACCAAATCTACAATTATAGGTAGCAAAATATTAGATTTTTAAAAATTTTGTCTTTGTCTATCACAATATACATTTTGGTACCAGAAAATAAGATTGTTCAAAAAATTTCAATTATATGCCACTTGGGGCAGTAAAAGTTGGAATGGTAACTTTTTTATCAATTTTTGTACCATGTGTATATTGTCAAAACTGTGTTTGAAGGCAACCTCATATACTATCCAATTCACAATATTATTGATTGTTCAAATTTCATTTAGCCTAAAGGAGTAGCTGTAGCTACTATCATTTTTTTAAAAAATGGGCAAAGTTGCCTCAGTGGGCAAAGTATCCCCATGTTACGGTACATAAAGAAATTATGAAATTTCCGTAAAAGTATCTGTGTAAACTGATTTAACAGCACTATCAAAATCATTCAAGGTAACTTTAAATAAACATTGAACTTTGCTCAAGCAAGTTCTCATATTTTTACCATATTCTTCAACAGTTAACTTTTTGTGGATTTTCTTGAGACGAAATACATCATTACTTTGGGGAAGTGACAGAGTGGTATCTCTTGTATACCTTACTTGGTGATACATGAAATTAAGTTTTATCGTATGTGGTAGTTCAGCGTTGCTAAAAAAATCGCTCAATATCTGCCTCAGAACAGAATGGACCCCCGTGTTTATTCAAAAGCTCCAAGTCTAGCATCTTTCGCTTATCTGTGTGCTGCCTTGCTGCTTCTTTTGATGTTAATCTCATTTTTTCCAGTTCTTGCTGAGTGTTGTTTCACACGTCTAATATTTTTGAGATTTTGTATGCACTGGTGTAATGATTTCTGAATTCTTGGGGTTTTAATTCAATTAAGTCATGCAACTTTGCTTTGACATGAGAGTAACTACATGAGGAAAGTTGTTTCGCTCCACGTATTTTCAATTCATAATTGATTGATCCTACATCTCTTTCGCTGTTCATGTTGTTAATTGGGGCCTGATCCAGCAGATTTAGCGATTTTGCAGTCAATAACATAGGATTGTCTTCACTAAATTCACCAAAGCCAAACACACTTCCTCGTTGCACATGAAACCCTTGAGCTAAGTTAGGAAGCATTAATTACAGAACTTGAAAAATTCGGGGTTCATGAGCAACCACATAACTTTGAACATCATCAATAATCTCCTGGGGCCAGCTGATTGCAGATTCAAACCTTTCTTGGCTGACAAATTTTAAAGCTGGTTGAGATAACTTGCAGAATTTCGCTGGATTGCAAGTTTTTAATTCATTGTACAAAGTTTGCATTGCAGCAATTAGTTCGCTGTAACGCATTTGATCAAAATAGGTCACACTCAGGTATGGCTGGATGAGAGGGATGCCAACTAGCGCACCAACTGCACAAAAAATTTTCAGGAAATTCAAGTCATTAAAAGATCTAACAATACATGCCAAGGTGTTAGTGAGTTGGTCTTAAGTATCCAAAAATCTCTCGACATCATCACCCGTATAAATAACAATTGCACTCACATATACAAATCTGTTAAACCTCTCCTGCTTTAAAGATATGGCTAGATTCTTTTTGGGTGCTATGAATAATTTAAATTCGTTGGCATAATTCCACGATTTATGATCATAGTCAGATGAAACAAGCCGAGTTAAGCAATCGATGTATTGCTCAAATACTCTGGTGTGATGATTAGTTACAGAGGAAAGAAAGCCAGAGTAAAGTTTTTCGGGACTCATGGACCTTTCAATGTTTCGAAACACCTCTAGGACTTCGCGATTAAACATTAAGCAGGGGTGTGTTTGACAGAAAAGATACTCTGGAACACAATCAACACCTAAATCTAGTGCAACCATTTCACCCACTTTCAAACAGTGGGATGTAGCATCTGTCATTTGGTATGGTATTTTTTTCAAAGAGCTGGTGAATAGGTACATCGCTTAGACTGCACAATATTGTGAAAACTGTCTCTTTCAACAATGACCGGTTTGATCTTCATTCAGAACTAATTGCTAAAGCAGGCAACCGCCGGTATGTGACAATAATTGTGATGCCTTGAACCATGTAACCACCTGTTCCCTGCTCTCGAGATCCATCGGAATGATAAGTTATGACCGCATCATTTCCTCCACAAGACATGCCAAGTCCAAAGCATGAATAGCTTCTCCGGCTCTTTGAATGTTTTTGTTGTGTGGTGCTGTGTCCATATAAGTTTGGATGGGTCTTCATCATGATATTTCCAGTTGTGACGATCAAACATAGTTTTACCAGTTTCAATGACTGCTGCTACAGCTTGACGTTTTGAGCAGTGATGTTTGCTGATTAGTATGTCCACTGTTTTGTAAAAAGCTGTGCATACTATATTGATGCTTGTTCGGATGTTTCTGTATTTCAAAGGAATCGGATCACTTGAGAGGAAAATACAGGAGTTAACTTCCTTTTTTTTAATGGCATACTTGACTCACTTTCATCAAATTTCGATTCATCTTCAATTAGTGAATGCTCATCATCTACCACTTTCATCAAATTTCGATTCATCTTCAATTAGTGAATGCTCATCATCTACCATGGGTTCAAAATTTTCAGAGCTATGCTCATTAGCTTCAAGCAGCTGCTCTTTTAACTTCATTTCTTCCAAATACTTTTCATGTCACATCTTTCGCTGCATCATTTTCTGCCATCTTCTTTCAACTGATTCTGTGCTGTGCATTTTTCTATTTGGGGCGGAATCGCAACCTTCCTCCTTACGTTGAACGAGCTCGGCTGTGACGTTTCTTGATCGCAATATTGACGTCAACCTCCTAGAGCGATTGCAACTTTCCTCCTCGTTTGTCTAGCAGACTTTTCCTCATTGGCTAAAGAGGAACTTGAGGTACTCGTGAAGCGTGTTGTTGTTCTAAAAATATTTGTTGTATCAGCAATGGCAGCTTATTTAGCTCTCAGAAGCCACGGTGAAAGACAGAAGATTAGACAAAATCCTTTGGACAAGTCAGAAGCTGAACTAATATATGAATACCGACTGTCACGAGCGGCAATATTGGAACTGTGTGATATACTGAAAGAAGATTTGCAGCCATCAATTAAAAGTCCGAAGGCATTGATGGTAGTGGAAAAAGTTTTGATATCACTGAAATTGCATGCTTTAGGCAGCTTTCAGAGTTCAACCCAAGACAACCGCAATGTTGCTCAGTCAACGGTCAGTGAGGTTTTGTCAAGATTTGTTCATTGCCTGCTCAGGAAAAAAGATTTTATGCATATGCTTACAGTGCGCTTCAATGCATCGATTTGTGCAGCAGTCCATTTCGGAGAACGTTTGGCTTTTCTACTTTCCATCTTGTTAACTAATTTACAAACTTATTCAGTGAGATTATAACAAAGAAACTGCTGTATTTTCGTTTCTCAAAACTTGCCAAGACTGCCTTTTCTCCTTACGTTTATGTGCAGCTGACATATTCTGTGGCGCGTGCGTTAGATATTTGCAAGGAGATTGCGAGGACTACTTGCAATCGCTCAACGTGCTAGTTCGCAAACTCCTCGGTAGATAAAAGCTTAACTAGCTAGTTAAATTAGAATTAAAACTCTATGTCTTCCATTTTCACTGAAAAAAAATTTTTCTGGGGCTCTTTTTCTATCCTTGTCTTCGCAAAATGTGTCAAACAAGGTTTCCATTTTAGAGTTAAATGAATCAATTTAGACTTTTTCTCGGGCTTTTGATATAATTTTTGCCTGGAGTAGTTTATACTGCTTAAATTCACCATAAAGTTTTAAAATACGCTTCTTCACATGTCTTAATCCAATTGTATAGATGTTGCAATACAACCACTGGTTGACCAAGGTAGAGGCTACCATATAACTGGCATCTTCAATCGTTTTCTGAGTTCGGCCACTTCTGTCTGGTCTTAATAAAAAAAAAGCAAGCATTGAACTACATCACGAACAATTGGTAAAATTCCTAAAGGAAATGATTCCTCTTCACAGTAAATAACATCACCAATCTTTTTCTGGGTCTTTTTTCTGGTTATTAAACTGGGATATTTTTCCAAATTAAATGCCATATATACATGTGCTACCTGCTGTACAAAACTATTTCAAAAAAGTTTTCAACCTGATTAAATATGTACATATGCTTTACCACCAACCTGAAAAAAGAAATGTTAATACCAGTAACTATATACATTTTGATCGTTTAATTAACTTCAGAATTTTTTTACAAGTATTATATATAACATAGCTCTGCAATCTGATGATATCTTGCCAAAAACTAGCCAAATTTATTACTTTTGTTTAAACAGAAAAAAAAAACAGAAGCATGATTTTCATCGTTGCATTTGTATATTTACAAAAGCATACAACTTTACTATAAAAATCGCCAACTCTACTATAAAAATCTGATAAACCCCATCAAAAAAGAAATTCTGTACCCCCCAAAAGTATTAAATAGATTTTTGGGGGGTTTTTGAGCAGCAGCAAAAAAAAATTAAATCATTTGGGTTTGAAAACATTCATAGCATATTTTTTCACAGGCCTCTTGCAAAAGTAAAATTTAAGCCCCCCCCCCCCGTACTAATGCGTTAGCTTCTCTTTCAACTGCAATTCTTCAGAATGCTTAACTTTGTTTTTCTTCAGTTTAGCCCATTTTTTGAACATTTCTTCAATCTTTTTCACAGCATGCTATTTTTGGCATGCAGGAATGCTGGCTTTAGCCCATACTTTCGTAACATCCTTCGTAGCACAATGCGATGCATCGTGCACTGCTTTTCTTTCTGTCTTTTTAAAGAAAAAAAAAAACAAAGGTAGAACTTCCTTTTTTGAGGGAAGCTTAGTGGTGTGTTGTCAGCGACATGGCCTAGCGGTACCGCGAGAAGGTGACAGATCCTACGCAACGGGTTCGATTCATGGGTGGCTGCTGACTCGAAGAGCACAAGCTCACTTCGCAGTCTCCCTTAATTACTGTTGAATTATCAGTTCAATATTAGAAGAGGGGTAAGACAAGATGTGTACAGTGGATGCCAAATGTCCATCCAGCCAAATATCAGCGTCATTTCTTGTCACAAGCTAAAGTTTAGGCTTAGACTTTGCACATGCCATAAGTTTAAATTTTTATTTTTGATTAAATTACTACAGTACACAGGGTTAAATGTTGAAGTATTGTAAAACACGTTTCTGTAAAAATAATCAAGGACCTGAAATGTAGAGCCCCTTATTCTGCAAGTTGCCATGGATGCAGTGACGATCATATAAGAGTCCCAACCGCTTGTATAGTAGCCGCAACACTTGAAATTTAATATTGAACAATATAATGCATGCATGACGTGGATCATGTAACATTCCTGATAATCTTTGATATTCATAATGTCATAGAGTAACATGCAATGCTGTGCAAATCGCAGCTTACTTCGTAATCATTACTAAATAAGCTTACTATGATGTCACAAAGCTCAAGATTGCATGGATGATTTACACGCGATTTGGTTATTTACCATTTTTCGGCTTAACTATATTGTTCGGTAGTGACCTCTAATTCTTATTCAAATTTCACAAAATTTTAACTGAAGTGTTTTTTGATGAGGTGGAACTGTATAAGAGGGTGCCCCATAAAACAATCGAAAGTTAATATTTTTTATCACTGTACGCTACATCTGTAGACACCATTATAACGTGCTCACACTCTTACCTGTAACCAAGTTGAAACCTTCCCGACTTTGTAACACTAGCACAGTTTTAGCACTAGACTAGGTTCTAGCCAATAATCAACAGCTAGCCTACTTGTCCCAATTTGATTTGTAGGCTATGTATTTGTGTGTTGACTATGCTTTGCATTTTTTTTTAAAATCTGATTTTTTCTGTCGACATGTGTCATGTTTGAGATAAAGTGTAGCGACTTGATGAGCCGTAGGGTCTTTTGCATGCATGAATAAATTTGTATACCATTTCATAACAAGCCTGGGAGTTGTGTAAAGCTCTTGTTGTGTCTTACACTAGGTACTAGCTATGGTGCAAAAACTATGACCTAAAAAACTGGGCTCTGCCATGGCTAGTTGTGTATGAAATTGTCGCTCGGTAACTTGACGTGCTCATTTTTTTCTCGCTACTGGTGCGTTGGCAAGGAAAAATTTTTTACCAAGCAACGAGCATCCTGTAACAACCCCCCTGCTCTTTCTGGTCCAACATGTAAATTCATGTACCACTGTTAAACTTTAACAGGTATGGCTCTAATTTGACTAAGATGCAGGAAATTTTTCTTCTTGCCTGCTGAAATTGGCTACTGATTTTCTGTGCAGCTGCAAAAGTGTTGCAGGTTTTGCATTGTGTCCACACGTCACTTTGGTTACAACATTACTATATTTTCCCATGGGGTCATACGAATACAAAAATGAAAATGGCTGATCATTAGAAAATTTAAGGCTGTGAATTTTCTTCCAATTCTCTGTTGCACCAGCAGTATCCTTGTTTTGGCTAACAATGATCTGATTCCTTAGTTTTTCCAATCAAAAAAGCTTGAAAAATTCAGTTGGTGAATAGTGTATGGTTTGTGACAACAAGCAAGATGAATGATGTTACACCATTCTTCTTTAATGCAGACCAGAGGTGACAAACATGCAGCCCGCGGGCCGCGAAAGAATTTCCTGCGGCTCGCGATCATTTTGGCGAGACCAGTACTTTTAAACATTTTTTCCCCGTCTAATCTTTGCAATGCGATACCAAAAGCTGAGCCCCTGATTTAATCAAGCACATATCACACAGTAATTATATAAACGCTCAATTGATACAAGTCATCTGTTTCAGTATTCAGCAGTTCATCCATTGTTATGAAATAATAATCACATAACTCGAGTCCGTTGCAGCTTCAGCATAGTGCAGCAGTTTACGACTAACTATTCGAGTGAGAGCTTAGCTTGCCTTACAGTAGTAGGAATTACGTGAGTTTGCGGAAATGAATTGGTGAGGTGGCAGTACCATTTATCATATGCAAATTTTACTGCTTTCCCAAGGTATTTCTTATTCTGTTTTTTAATCAATATTTAATTACCCGCTTGTCTTCAGCGAAAAAACGAAATATTGTAGATGAAAAAAGAGTGTTTCAAAAAGATTGGACCGATATCCGATATGTTTATGACCAGGAGCGTATTCAGAGGGGGGCCATTGTGCCATCCTTTCCCCTTTTTGACTCTGCCTTTCAGTAAAAAAAGAAGAAAACTAATGGTGCCAAGTGACTGAAACATGCCAGATGCTTTTGATGATTTCTGTAGCTTATGGCCAGGGGCTAATCCAAGGGTTAGAATGAGAGGTATGCATCCTCCCACCAGCCATTTTCAAAATAGTTTTTGATGTATACAATTTTTCCATAACTTCGAACCTCTTCGAGAGCGATCAGCCTTACGCCTTAAGCACGCATAATCGAAAATGTGCGCGCCAAATGCATCATATTTGGCAAAGCACTCAGAATCAGGGTCAAAAAATTTAAACAAAATTTGCCTGAGGATTATTCAAAAAGCACTACAAATAGCCATTACAGCATGTAAATTTTCAAAAATTTTTCGAGAGAGCATGCCACCGAACCCTCCAAGAGCTTTTCTTGTTTCTCAATCATTTTCAAATTTGTTCTGAAAAAAAAAAACGCTTTAAAGAAATAATGAAATTATGGCTTCCCCCTTGTAAAACTTCTTGCTACACCACTGTTTATGACTAAAAAGTTATGCGGCCCGCTTGCTTACTGGTAAGTAACAAAGTGGCCCGCGACAGCAAATAGGTTTGTCACCCCTGGTGTAGACACTAAACCTTCTTTTTGGAATGCTCAGTAGCTGCATGTATCGAGTCACACTCCATCAGAGTGTTGCTAGTTTCAAGAAAATTTAAGGTGATCTCCTCAATCGGCAATGACTGCACACTGTGCATGAGCACACTTGCAACAAACTGGTTTCGATTTTGTCCACCGCATGAATTTGAATGGAAAGTATTCGTTTTACTGTGTCCAGCAGAGAAGAGGAGTAATGACTGATGCAACTGCCAATTTCCGAACTACCTTTTTGTTTCATCAAGCTCACTCCACAAATAACAGTGTCCAACTCCTGAGATTGCTTTGTAGATGAAAAGTTGTGCACACATATTTTAAGCTTGTACTACATGGAACTAACTTCAGAGCTAGGAAGCTGTAAAGCAGATTGCAGGTCAAATGTGGTGGTCAAAAAGGAAGGACCTCTGGTTGCCTTTTCTTTGTCTATTTTTTTCTTCTTGTTTGTGCATCTTCCTTTTTATGTGCTCATCATAATTTTTTTGCAGGTCTTGTTTTTAATTTTCAAAAGAAGAAGTTTCGTATTCCTGAAGCTTTTCGCCTGACATTTGTCTAGGAAATCGTCAGAAAGAAAGAACATAGAGTTGTGAATGCTTATATAGCGCATGGAGACATCAAAATAGAAAAAAAGGAAAAGAGAAAACGCTTCTGATATGACGAAGGTCGACCAATCAAAAACGGAAGCGCTAGTGTAGTGAGCGATTTTCAAAGCGTACAGAAAGTCTTTTTGCCGCACAGAATTGGTTGAGAAACTTTAATAAAAGTAGCTTGAGAAACTTTAATAAGAATTGGTTGAGAAACATAAAAGTTGGTTGAGAAACTTTAATAAAAGTAGCTTCCACAGAATTGGTTGAGAAACTTTAATAAAACTTTGATAGATAAAAAGCTGAACTACCTCTGGGAAGTATTGAAAATCTATCATTGTAAATTCTGTATCACTAATCAATTGTTTTCAATTTTCTTCAGCCGTTTCAATCCCACATCGTAGGCATTGAACCTTACTAGGATTGTGATATTCGATGTTGTATTATGCTCAGGTGCCTGCCTGCAAAAGCACTAGCTCTGCCTGCAAAAGCACTAAGAACAACATTATTCAGCGTATGAAGAGTGGCCGAGAAAAATTCCTCGCACAATGCTCACCCTTACTACTTCTTCACCACTGGTAAAAAAGTGAGCATGTAATGCATTTTGTTGCTTGAAGGATCTTGATCTTCGTGTAGGTTCAAAAGTGGTTGTATTTCCAAGTATAAAGCCTTTCTTTCTGTTGTAGTCTTCCAATGCCCAGTACTGTCGACAAAAGAATTTCTCACTGCTGTTCATTGATTCTTTCACAATTTTGTTTGTGCTCATGACCTACCATCAACTTTTTTTTGGTGACACATCTTTTTCTTTGGTGTTGATATGCTTTTCTTCTCTTCTGTAGAGTTTTTTTTTTCTTGAATTTCTTTTCTACATAGCTGGATTGGATTTTCGTCACCGTGTGCCTCTAGTAACATCTTCAATAGCTGAATCTGAGGAAGATAATGCAGAGCAGTCGAATGCAGGATCTTATGAGTCATCATGTGAATAAGGATCAGAAGTGCAAAGTCTCTTATTTTTTGGTTCATCCTAAGAAATCTCATCATCACACGCAACTACAATCACGACCATGTCATGTGGTGGTGTAGTAGTTTTGGTCTCATCTTTCGAATATTTATCGCTACGTGTCAGTCTATTGATAAAGTTGTCATCAAGATTGTACACTCGCAATCGTTTATTCATCATCTGCAACAGCGAAAATTCCACTTTACATAGTCGTTCCTCTTCATACCATAAGTGATTATAAGCAAAGCTTCAAAATTATCATGCTAGTTTTAAAATTCAAAGTTCTGATCAACTCATTACATTACAAGTGTTGTTACGCAAAGACTTTTGACATAATTTGTTTACAGGGTACAAGCAATTTCGGGTGGTCTCATTTAGAACAATCTCCAAAAGCAGAACCTTTTTGTAGTTGTAATGTAAAAATTATGCCTGAAACATAAAATTTTACTTCAAATAAAAACTTTAGGCAGTGTATATTTAGTCGTTTAACAGCGTCTATACGCATGACTGGTTTTGAGAAAATTAGCCAATCAGTATTTTGCCAATAGACACTTCCAAAACTTTAAGCTGGACTGATTAACATAAAACCAACCTGGTGAAATTATTTTGAGAATAATTATTTTGACAATTGTTATGAACATCCTTGTATAGTTGTATATTAAAGCCAGTACCAGTGCTCTGGTAGGCTGTACTTGTATGTTTTCACGAGGATTGAGCAGCCTTAGTTCCCTTAGATTTGCTGAAGCAAGATCTTTGATTAATCGGTTAACCTATGCAGCTTAATTTTAGTCGTTTCTGTACACCTACCAGTAGCTTTATGATATTGCTATGGTTGCGTAGTTCAATAATACTGCCTGAACTCTTAAAACTTTAGTGCTCTGTAGTGGTAATGCATATCTGTAGCTTCGCGATCTGTTCATCCCATCTTTTAACCAGTAATGCAAATCTTCCGCTTTTCGGCAAATTTCGTCAATTTTGTTGCCAAAAATTCCGTTTTTGTGAATCGTCTAGATCCGTTGAGACAATTTAGGGGGTATGGGAGGGGGTTGAGGGTGCACAATGCATATTCAGGTTGTTTATATGAAACTAATCAGTACGCGACTTTTTGGCTTGTCCGATGCGACGTGAGACAACTCAGCATGATCGACTTGTCCTTGGGACGACTCGATGTCTGGGCGTTGAGACGATTTGGCGTGGAAAGGTGTGATTTGTGAGCGGACAGATTATCGCGTTTCACGCCAAAATGTGCGAAAAGACGTAATCATCACGTTTTAGAAGTGCTAAAACATAAAAACAATGAACGACTTTATATTTACGGTTTTATAAAAGTTTTGCGAGGTAAGTTCAAGGTTGTTTGATGTAAGTTTAATCAAAAAGTGGTGAGAAAATTGTTTTACAACTTTTGGTATTTGATTTCGTTTTATAACATGAAATACAATTGTGCGTTTAACAAGCAATTACCAAGTGTTGCGACTGCTCTTTGATTTTCATTTTTTGATCAATATGCAACAAGAAATGCGTGTTAATTGAATGTAAAAAAGATTAAATAAACACAAGAAATTTTTGTTGACGTAAAAAATACCCGCGTAAAGGTCAAGGCCTCGGCTTGATCACCTGTGGCTTACTGAAGTAAACTAAATCGAAAGCAAAACGCTTGATTATTATGCGAGCAGCTCTACACGGCATTTAATTTCAATCGCCAACACATGGTTTCTCACCTACCAAGCATAAGAGTGATAGAGCTGCACCTATGATCAATTGATGTTCAAGTCTTCTTTTACCACGTTTCTTAAAAAATTCAAGAATTGACATTTTATGATAGCAAACCATGTTTCAATCCAAACCAGGAATTGTTTCTTTGACTACATCTTCATGAGCTTTTTAACGCAAAAAAGTGAGCAGCTGCAATGCTGTTTACATGAAATACTAATTCTGGCTCAGTTGTCGCTAAATAAAGTTTTGTTGAATTAATTATTTGGCAAAACAATTTAATTGATTACTTAAGCTGATAAACAAAAAATTCTCATCCTATTAATATATAAATGGCAAGTGGGACATCTGTTGGTTTTAGAGGCGCAATAAAAACTGCGCAGTGTATATAGAATTGAGTAAGTGAATTGACTAACTCAACCAATCCCATGACAGACTGCACATTCATTCAATCAAACATTCAATAAAACAACACGCATAGTACAACATAAAAAACGAAAAGGAATAAAGGGGCTCAGATTACTCAGATGGCCGAGTGGTATGGAGCGTCTGTCTCTTGAGATGTAGACTCGGGTTTGATTCCAAGTCGGGTCAAACCAATGACTTTAAACTTGGTATTCACAGCTTCCCTGCCTGACGCTCAGCATTATAAAGGGACAGTGTAGAGAACAAGCCGGCAAGTTTACTTGTGCTGTTGGGAAAGGCACTTAGCAGGATTCCCCCATCTTGGTGTGGTAGACAGATGGCTGGCAACTTCTAACTATGCGAGCTCGTATAGCACTTTGATCGCTTTCTCGTGATAGGAGGATAAATATACAACTAAATACTAAATAATACTACTAAACATGATAAAAAAAACTTATCACGAAAAAATTTTCGCCTCCAATTCAGGAATGTCGTTTCAGATCGTGTGCAATGCCGCGCAGGAATTCCAACAGATTTTAAGGGTCATTGGGTTGGTTACACTGAATTAACCCTTGCACAAGGTTATAAATCCTTTTTGCGGTATTCATGTATTTTTTACGTTTTGGTAGAGGAGCATGGTATTTCATGTTATGAAACGAAATCAAATACTAAAAGTTGTAAAACAATTTTCTCACCATTTTTTGGTTAAACTTACGCCAAACAACTTTGAACTTCTTTAAAATAATATCTCGCAGAACTTTTATAAAGTTGCAGATCTAAAGTCGCTTATTGTTTACTTTTAACACTTCTAAAACGTGATGATTACGTCTTTTCAAACATTCTGGCGCGAAACTCAATAATTACGTCCGCTCACAAACCACACCTTCCCACGCCAAATCGTCTTAATGTGGAGACGTCCCAATGCCGGATCATTGATACGCGTTTTTGAAAATTCTTGTCGATTTTCACTCCAGCCGTTTGCATCACTGTCTAACAGAGAGAAGAGACCTGGTGGTCTGAGCTACATAGACTGATTACCCCACTGCCACCTAACTTTATTATGTTATGAACCAAATATCTTATCTGAAATTTATTAAAAAGTCTCTTTGCATCTCAACTACTTTTCGAGTTATGACAGTTCAAAATTTTAACCAGTAGATGGGGTTTAAGAAGAAAATCCGGTGTTGCTTGATGGTTTTTGTTAATTTCTTTTTTTCTACAGCCAAGGTAATGAAAAAAAATCATTTTAAGCAATTGTGGGGTCAAGAAAGCTGTTTTTTGACATATAAATGGGTTTAGTACATCTAAAAGGTTAAATTTAAGTTTAAAATTTTCAAATTAAAGGTTGGGTTCTTGAAGCAATTGCAAAAAAAGCAATCCAGTTGTGGAATTATTTTTTGCAGATTTGTGTTGGGCAAAATTTATGTTTACCACAAATAAAGTTTGCAGACATTGTTTTTGGCATTGTTTGAAACAAATACTCCAGCAAAGCATTGTTTTTTGTTTTGCAATATTCTTGCAAAATAGATGGAAATACAGTTTCAGCACATATGCATCGTAAAGCATTTATACAACACCCTGTTATATCTGCTGTTGTATTGTATAATACCGGCATAGTTTAGTTTTTCTGATACAAAATCATTTTCCATTGAAATTGTGTGTGTCAACAATAGCAGATTGTGCTATGATTTACCACTTGTTTACATTTATGGATAGCTAGTAAAACAATTTGTGCTAATTGGCAGCACAATCTGTTTCACGTGTAAAGGCTACTGAAAGCAATTTCATTTTGGGCCGAAGATTATGTAAAATAGCATTACACATGAAAAATATGATAGTATAATAATGGCAATGACATAGCACACTGAGGAGTCCATGCTTTTTATTTGCTCCAAGCTTTAGTATGGGAATTTTTTTTTTCAATTTTAGCCATTTCTTCTGCATCAAGAGTAGGCCAAAGGTGGTGGATAAATGTTGTGAGATGACGATCTGATTTACAAAGCAATACACTGATATCCCTTCCATGCGCCAGCCACCGTCTTCCAGGTCCCACTGGGAATGCAATAAAAGAGCTTGAAAGGGGTTCTATTGCAGATGTCTCCCTTTGACAGTAGTCGGCTTCCCATCCGGAACTTTCCAAAATGCCCAGTGTTTCGTCTCGCAGCAAATCCGCATATGCTTTCTGTTGCCAATGAAATGGAATTGATGCTGGGGTATGACTAGCAATCAGCTTGACATCCGCATCAACGTGTGCTTGAAGCAGTGGCCCAGCCAGACAATGCACAGCTCGGTGAGTTCAAGTGTTAAACGTAGATGCCGCATAGTATTTCAATAACCACAATTTCATGTTTGGAACATTTTCCAGAACACAAGTGACTGGTAGGGCTGTAATTCTTGGGGGTACCGTCGTATGCTGTGGACATGCACACAAGTCAGTAGGGTTAGCACCAGGTATGGCACAACCGTTGTTTACTGTACAAATATGAGTGGAACTTGGGCCAACAATCAAATGATCAGGTGGTAGATGTTCCCCTATCAACGGAATTGTGCTGGTGACAATATCCAAAGCTGCCAGCGTGTCGCTTGACAAATATACAGTGATGCAAATCTTTCGCTTTTCGGCGATTTTCGCCGATTTTGTTGCCAAAAAAGTCATTTTCGTGAATCGTCTAAATCTGTTGAGGCAATTTAGGGGGATGTGGTAGGGGGTTGGGGATGCACGTTGCATATTCAGGTTGTTTATATGAAACTAATCGATAATTTGCAATGGCTTTTGCTATTGTAATCTAATGCAATATAATCAGAGAGTGATGGCATATTTTTTCTTAAGTATCGTGTTTTTGATATTGAAGAGGAAATGGTATGTCTGACTCACTGGATCTAGCAAGTGTATTGCTCTTAGACAGAAAATCGTTGGGATGGCATTTGCATGACCCAAGCACATCATCAACAAAGTATCGCAACGTTCGATGCGAGATGACCATCCTTTTCGTGTGTTTATGCTGTGTCCACTCCACGTGCTTGACTATACCTGCTGCATCTAGTAACGAGTAAAAAAGTGAGAAGCTCAATTGATCGGCCACACTCTGACTTCAAAACATCAAATAAATGTAGAGAGTTGAGCATATTTTTAATGTCAATTAAATTATTGGAACTATCTGCTGACGAAGGTTTACAAAACTTTTTTGAATCAAACTTTCTTGCAAGTTTCTGTATCAAAATATAAGCAGAACATCGATAACTGAGTGGCATGGCTATTAAAACACTGCTTCCATTTTCTTCCACATATCTGCAGTATGTGAAGCCGGCTTTTCTTCCATAAGCTGTTTAAAGGGAAAACACAGAAACGCGTTGGATATCCAATTTTCCTTGCTCCTCTTCGGGTACAGTAGCATTGTCTTCCTTTGAACCGCAAATGGACAAGTTGGTTGCAAATAAGCAGGCTCACACTAATTCGCATCAGAATTCAAAAGACAACTAATAAAAGTATTTGCGACTTGCTTTTACTGTAGATTTGTTACAAAAGTAACAATGACTTTGCTGTTTTTTTTGTATATTGACCGGTACGCCAAATGACGGAAGCTACTCAGCCGGTACACGGCATAAAAAAGTTAGAGTAGCACTGGTGTAGACTATGGTGTGACGTAGCATACTCTTGTATGGGCATTGCCAATAGCTCGCTTGCTTGCAGACCTTTTTATGTTCTTTCTGCAGCAGCAAGCTGCAACACCATCAAATATTGTAGCTGGTGTAATTGAAATGGTGAGGTGAATCTATGGATCAATTAAACTGGTAAAACAAGTTTTATCAGACATGATTCTGTGCTCATTTCGTCCTCGTCGAAATGGCGAGCTCAGGGTTCAAAATTATTCCTTACATGAGTTTCACGATTCTAGCTAACATATCTGTGGGTGTAGTGAAGTAGGAACTCATACAAACTACGTTTCTCACTGGTTTTGCTGAACATTCTATATTTCAAACAAAAGTAGCAATAATCGCAGACCCAATGTGAAAATGTTTCGTAAACTTGTGCATTTATTGATTTATCATTCAGGCCAAAGCCAAAACCTCCCCAAAATTTTGCTGTCAAAAGTTGGTCACTGGTGTTTGTCAAAAGCTCATTGTCGCTTTCATCTGCTTTACCACCAATCAGTGCAATACTGTAATTGCATAAAATCATCATTTGCTCTTTATGAACTCATCAGTGCAGAACGACAAATATTTGCAAAAGAATTGTTACTAAAATCATAAGCCAAAGCAAAATAATGTGAAGCCTAAAAAATAGTAACATGGTCAAAAAGTTGCATGCCATACCAGCAACGTTCCTTCTAAGAGCTTGCTTAGTGTGCGCGGAATGGAAGGCCGTGTGAGCTCCTAAAAAAAGGTCTGCGCTGAAAATTTGAATAAATGCAAAAGAACACAACATTTTCAATAAATACAGGCCTATTGGTAACTGTTTAAGTGCGTAGCTCTGATTGCCGAGGTCACAGTTTCATGAAGCTCTTACCTTCCATTTCTTCATTCTCTTTTTTATCGTCATGTGTTTGGTGTATTTTTCATTTAAGCACACAACTAATGGCGTAGCGAGAAATTTTGAAAGGAGGGGCCATAGTTTCTACATTTTGTCAAGCTTATTTTTTTGCAAAACTAATTTGAAGCTGATTGAGAAACCAGAAAGACTCTGGAGGGGTCTGGGGGCATGCTCCCCCGGAAAACTTTTTAAAATTTTACATGCTGTAATGGCTATTTGAGGGCTTTTTTAATAATTTTTAGGCAAATTTTGTTTAAATTTTTTGACTGCAATTTCAAATGCTTTGTCAAATATGCTGCATTTTCCTCGCTCATTTTCAATTATGCATGCTTATAGCGTAAAGCTTGTCGCTATCAAAAAAGTGCGAAATAATGGAAAAATTGTATGCATCAAAAACATTTTTGAAAACGGCTGGTGGGAGGATGCATACCCCTCATCCTACCCCCTGGATCTGCCTTCGCCATAGCTACAGAAACCATCAAAAGAGTCTGGCATATTTCAGACACTAGGCACCATTTGATTTTGCTCTTTTTTACGAAAAAGCAGAGTCAAAAGGGGTAAGGGGGATGGCACAATGCCTCCTCCTAAATGCACTCCTGCACACAACTAACTACCACATGCCTTGTGCTGATTAGCTTAATTAATCCTTCCCTTGTCAGAACAATACTTCCACGAAACATCTCGATTTTGTCAACTTTCTTATCACGAGTTTTTAAGGGCAATGCGTTCTATTACCATTGAGATTGTCAAACGATTGTAACACCATTTTTAGTTAATATGCTTGATTGATTACTGGCACAGTAGAATTTCATGATATCACTGCACAATTGACTGATTGCACTTTGAATTTGTAAAACAATATTGTCAAATCTCAAATGTGGGGCTTGCTTCCGATTGAAAGCAATTAGGCTATTTATAGCTTTCTTGCTGTCAATACTTACGGAGTGCACGGCAGAACAATGTACTGCGCGAAGGTTCTTGGCTAACTGGGTCAAATCAAGGGTCTTAAAAATGCTTTTTGCAAATACCTTGCTTGACGTTCAGCACTTAAAATAATTGCGGATAATTTTCAGGGTGACAAAAGGCTATGGCAAATGCTTTTGGATGTATAAATGTTTTAAGTTTACTTTTTATACATGCTACATTATTTTCATATCGGCTACATATGTCATAAATTAGACTTAAGCCCCTATTTCTTTCTAAAACACTTTAGTAGAGCATGCGCTGGAACGAATAGCGAAATACCATTAGCCATGTTTGAATTGATTGCAACCTATTTTTGTGGTTAAAGAAGTGGGCAAAACACATTGTCAAAATTCAGAACTGTTTTGTTAAAGCCAAACTCAGGGCCATCTTTGTACTTTCAAGAAAAGAAATCTTTTACCATTAACAATGCCATCGATACCTTTGCTGTGGCGATTTTAAAGTATTATTTTCGTAGCTTCACAAAAAATGAAGCATTTATTTGGGTGTACTTTTGTAGTTGGGTCCTCACATGTCGACCAAGGCGTGTTTCGCACAATGTCAGTTTATAGTTTGTACAGAAGCGTTTGAACATAATTTTTGCCCTGCGCGAGGTCTCTTGTCACGAACATGGTTATCAACTTTCCCTATTACAAGTCCTGGCATCTCGACAATACAGTACCTTATTGTTTTTCGTAGCACTTCACCATTGATCAGCGCATAGGCAGCAATATTCCAATGAAACCATATCCTCTCGTAGCCCATTAGCAGGACATACAAAGGTTGGTGTATCGGTGGGACATACTTTAGGAACTGCTGCGTGGATTCGATATTAGAAATCATAGCCCTACAGCTAGTAATGCAAGAAGTGCCAATTTAGAAATTGATAGAAAATACTGTTCATAAGATGAATGCGCATTCAGTTACATGAAACACTGCAACAAAATGTTTTCATAAAAAAAAAAATTAGTAATTGTATTAGAATATAAATAGGAAAAAAAAAAAAGAAGAACGAAAGACAACCAGCATACGCACACAAAAAAATAGAACAGACAAGAATATGCAATGCCACGTTTAAATGTAGAACTCCACAAAACACTTTCATCACCACTCCTAATCATGCCCATGACTGCAATAAGAAGCGAAAGGTTCATTCAAGTCTTTGGTCAATCGGCACATTTTTGCAATATGTTTTTCTTTGGCATTGTCCATTTCGAGTCTATATTTTTTCATTCGCAGTTCGTGTTCTAACCGTTGCTGGGTGAGGAATGCTTCCTCACTTAAAACACTAGACTTTCTTTTAACCGATTTAGAACTTGGTGTGAGTGAAATACTGGCATTAAGTTTAGCTGCTGTCTTTAAGTGATGGTCAACGATTTGCACTGGTTCTGGATATGTCGGGATGTGAGTAAATGCTTTGTTTTCTTTATTTGAATCCTGATTGTATTTCATTGATGGCGGTTGTTCTTCTAAGATGTAAATTCGTCAGTTGATCCAAAAAAATTTTTTTGCCATGCTTTTGAGAATGCTGACAAAAATATAAATTATTAGCGTAGTCATTTAGAAATTGTAACAGCGCTTCCTGGAACGTAGATTTGCATATCTACAACGTTGGTTGCTCATTTGATGTGTCCGTTATATCAGTGCATCGCTGCAAATGCTAATGCATGTTATACCTACAGCAGAATATAACTAGACAATGATCAAAACACGAAAACTGAACAATTCACAGCCTTAATTGCCATAATATTGCCTTTTGCTTTATCAAAATCATTTAGCGATATTTATTTGCAGTTTTATCTTCCCATCACAAGAAAGCGATGCGACGCTATATGAGCTCACTTGAAAGTTAATGGCCCATCTGTCTACGACACGAATGTTCTTTCCCGTCTGTGCCTTTACCAACGTCACAGCGAGGGAACTTGCATGCTTGCTCCATGCTGTCCTTTTAATGCTTAACGTCCATTAGGGAAGGTGTAAATACCAATTTTCAAGTCATTAGTTTGACCAGACTCGCAATCAAATTCGAGTCTACTAATTCTGACGCAGATGTTTTTTCGATTGGGCCATCCAATCGATAAGACAAGCACATAAGCATACAATTGCACATCTAATAAAGTTACGATAGCGCTAAAAGGCTATATTGAGTACAGTGATACATAGTAGGGAAAACCTGGTCTGAAAGTAACATTTTTTGTTTTAGCTTCCAAGCTTTCTGAAATAGCAATCGTTTTAAAATCGCTTAGTTGGTGCTTCAAGCCTAGCTTTATAAAGCAGCGACTTTACATTTTCTTGTTGTCCTTATGTCGTTGTTCTATTGATGGTGAAGTTTTGAAAAAATGAGAGGCATGTTACAATCACATCTAAGGATTGTTACTACCGTACTTAAGAGTAGGTGTGGTTGTAACAAAAATCCTTAGATATGATTGTTACATGCCTCTCATTTTTTCAAAACTTCACCATCAATGGAACAAATAACTTTACTTCACGGAAATAGCACGAACAACCCGTATGCCCTATAACTAGCTCTGTGGGACTGTTTTAAAGCATGTAACAAGTAGTTAACATTCAAACATACAAGTCGTTTCCATACCAAGCGTTTCAGTTATAATTCTTGTTTACAAATATTCGTAATTTTGATTTCTTGCAGTACCCCAGCCTTATTTAACAGAGTTACTACAATAGTTTCAACAACAATTTTGACTAATATGGGATAGCGTCATAAAAAAATACACTTGGTAGAACAGTAGTTGCTATTATGGCATAAATTCGTGCTGTGGGTATGGATGTAACACTGTGTTACAACCAAAAAGCTCAAGTGTTACTGCCATGTTTAGCAAAGTCTAGCATCTACTGGGCTTACAAGTAACACTAGCTTGATGCACCAAATTAAACCTTAACTTAAGCTCTTGTCAGAAATTAATGAAAAATTACATGATCTGTAGCCGATTAGGAGCTAAGCGAAAAATGTCAAAATTTTGAAAGCTACTTTTACGCCTGAAAATTTGATTTTCCTTCAGCAAATTTTTATTTGATTTTCAATTATTTGTAAAAACAGAAAGGAAATGCAAAGTCAAACAAGAAAAGTAGTGGTATAACCAATTGGTCTATGCACTAACTGTGTTGGGAGAAAAGTCAAGTGTTACAATCATGCCTCTTGTGTTACGTTCATACCTGGTCTCCCCCAGTTGATTACTATACGAATTGTAATTGCTATAAGCCAAAATAAAATAAATTATTTTGTAAGTACAATTACCTGATGCATCATCATCTATATCAACCACCTCTACAGCACTACTAGCAGCCAGCGAAATAACTGGTTTGTCGTCATCGAATAGGTTTTCTAGGGGCTCAAACTGTGCTGTGATGAGGTCATAAACCTTTTGCGACATTGAATCGACTGGATCAGGTGGTGATCTCCCACCAGTCGTCCTTCGCTCTCTTTTTTCTCTTGCCACTTCTTTCTTTGATCTATCACAAAAATATGAAAGGACACATTTTCATAGACTAACATTAAGCATTAAATTACTTTATTTATGGGCGTTTTTACCCTTCCATCATGAGAAAGCAACAGGGCGCTTTGCGAGCTTGCTTAGGAGTTGCCGACCATCATTCTATTTACCACACAAACATGGGGGAATCCTGTTACATTCTTTTCCGAAAGGCACAACAAGCTAACATGCCGGCTTGGTCGACACTATGCTGAACATTAAACAGGGAAGCTGTGAATACCACTGTTTAACACTAGAATTACCAGGTTTTTTTTATACCTAGAATTACCATGGTGTCGTATAGGACACCTTCATACGCTCTACGTTTTTCGCTATCACAGATTCACTTTAAACTAATTTTTGCGCTTTAAATGTCAACATTTAGTCACAGTACTTATTTGTGAATGAAATTTTAATATTTGAAATCAAATTTTAAAGAACAAAATTTGTGAAATAATCAGTCTATTCTACACTAAGTTACTGACAATTTTACAGTACAGAAGTAACAAAGCATAATTAGGAGAAAGGAAAGTAATGAACAACAAACTACAATAAAACAAAACTAGCAGCACCCATTGCATTTTACAAAAATCATTTTAGAATTATCTTGAGAGCATTTTCCACAAGTAGGATTTTGGCATTTGGAACATATAAATGTAGTTGCATTGCTACATCCTGTTTTATAGCATTTTCTGCGTTTTCGTGGTCCAGATGTCAAAGTGCTAGGAGAGCAACTGTTTTGCTGTTTTTGATGACGCAAATGCTCAATAAGCTCCAGTATGAATTGTCTTCGCGACAATTGAATACCAGTGGACTTTGCGTAAATTGCGCACGCATTGATAGCTGCAATATCGAGAATGTTGCCCCAAACAGCTAGAGGCCATCTTCTGGAGGCTGATCGAGTACTGTACAAGCGTGCCATTTGGTCAAAGCAGTCTACGCCCACTTTGTTTTCATTGTAAAAACGTATCACAAATGGTTTTTTGGCAGCAGTGGTTGTATCTACATCAGGTGTGGAATGCATAGTGGACAAAAGACAGACGGTTTTCTTAGGTTTTGGTTGGTATCTCACTAACATCGCACCACTGTTCTTGTGCCAAAAAAATTTACTAGAATTTACACCCTCTTGCTGAGGCTCGGTCATCGATACTGACAAGTCACGACGATTCTTTTTTATGGTACCAACTAAAGAGAACTTTGATTTTTGCAGTTTTTTAGCCAGTGGCAGTGATGTGAAAAAATTGTCACAACAGATATTGTAACCTTTTCCCTTGATATGTTCAGAAATTTTTATTACTACTGACTCTCCGAGCGGTATGCCACAACGACTTTCTTTTTCTTGTGCACCCAAGTACGGCGTAATGTTTGCAACATGCTTTGCTTTGACATCTACCAAAACCCAAAACTTTATACCATATTTGTCTGGCTTGTTTGGCATGAAGGTGATGAAAGAGCACCGAGATTTTAGAGGCATGAGCTGCTCATCGACGGTAAGAGAAAAATCGCATGTATACTTGGACTGACACATAGAAGTAAAAGTTGTGAATACGTCTCGTATTGGTGCAAACTTGTCGGCTCCTGCTCCACTTCTTATTCTGTTTGGTTTGTCATCGAAACGCAGATATTTTAATATTTTAGTAAACTTGTTTCGGGGCATTGTTTCGCCAAAAATAGAAATTCCATACTTTTTACTCCACAAAAATGCAATGGGATGATTCTTTCCATACACACCTCTAGCGTATTGCAAGGCAATGAAACTTTCAAGTTCGTCTAGGGTCAAAGAAAAGTCGACGTCTCCATGGCGCATAGCTTCATCAATAGTGAACTTGGTTATCGATCTCAATATTGACTCATGAATGAACATCTTCCAAGCGTCATATGGATTTGTAATACTGCACGAAACACTGCGGGGTACTCCAGGAGTTGCAGTGAAGACATTGTGCGTAGCAATTCTTCCAGTTAGCGCAGGTTGGCAAGACGTCCAAATTGTACCATTTTTGCCGGTTATATCAGACGAAGTATCGCTTTGTGCACCGATACTTGTAACACCGTTGCTATCATCATCCGATTCATCTTCACTACTATCACTGGCAATACACGCTGACTGAGCAGAAGATGAATGCGAAGAACCTACTGGTGTTTCTACATTCTCTTCATCACTTGACAACTCATCATCTGTGTCCCAAGAAGTGATCATATTTGTAATTTCGTCTTCAGACAGTACTCTTTGCTGAGCCATGTTGAACCCAAAACACTCACGAAAGTAAATATCTAAATTTTGGTAGCTAAATAGATCGACTGTAAAAAATGAACAAAATGAACACTTCGGCAAATTCTGCAACCACTGACAAAATAATGATCCATCTGTTTCACTAATATTTTCTCGAAAATGTTTTTCAAAACTCACTACCTGACATACCTACTCTGGCTACCACTAAATATAGATTCCTATTGCTTTCACGAAAGTTTCACAGCTGTTCTCTTTGCAGTTACTGCTTTGATCAGTACTAGACCTACTGAGAGTTGCAAGTGTCGAAATAGAACTAGGACCAAGCAGCCTTGATAAACTTTTCTCAATGAAGCTAATTAGAAAAAGTCATAGTTATCGTGGGAAAAAACTAATAAAACAAAGCCGTGGCAGATGAGGATCAACAAGCAGCAGTTGGAAACAAAAGATGATGTTTGGATAAGAAAACTGGACAAGGCAGTACAAAATGCCTCGTGGTGTCTTATAGGACACGTGGTAATTCTAGGGTGAAAAGTCAAAACAATAATAAAATCTTTTGTACAAAAATCTTGAGAATTATTGCATGGCAGTGCTATAATCTAGACTAAATTTTGTTAAAAGTCAAAAAATTTCGAAATCAAATTTTATATATTAAAGCAAGAATATCTATTTTAAAAGTGCCTGGTGTCCCATGGGACACCTTGGTAATTCTAGTGTTAAGCCATTGTTTTGAATTAACTCAAAAGCGAACCCAAGATCTGCCAATTTAGATAGATGCTCTGTTATCCACGCCATCCGATTGGTCACTTGGAAGCATTACCTAATATCATTAGTATTATTTGTCTTGTATCCCCAACCCTGACCCCTTGATTGACTAGCTGTAACATTTTGCCTTGACTATTCCTGTTTTCATTACAATAATGCATCTTACAACAACAGTAATTCGGTTTTGTACTGGTAAATAACAAGAAATATGTGGTAACTTGCTACTTTATAGTGTAAAAGCTTATATTCAGCTACATAATCACAGGCTTTAATTTGAGTAGAGCTTGAAATTTTAAAGTTTTTTTACCTTCACATGAAATTGGTCTTGGCATTTGCAGCTTGCAGTGTAATTTTAATACCAACATGATTTCAAAATTAAATTCTCATCTTGATTTAGTATTCATCCAGCATTTTTTCACCTGGGCACCTGCCGTTAACGGCAAAATAGCTTGTAGGTCTATTTTGCCGTTAGTGACATTGTGGGTTTTTAAGCGCCATTTTGTGCTAGATTGCCACAACTTCTTGATAGCTCAGTGGATAGAGCGCAGCGTATAGTGGGAAGTGCTGCACTAGTTCTGGGTTCAATTCTCATCGCGACTTCGGTTCGTTTCGCTTCAATTTGGATTTGTGTGACCTGGGATTAACAATCGAGTTCGTGAAGACAGTAGAATAAAATAAGACGTAATATTCATGTGACATGGGGTTATGTAGCTGCGGCAAAATAGACCTAAAAGCTATTACCATATGATATTCACGGCAAACTAGACACTGCCTTAAGAAAAGATGCCCACAAAATTTCTATTTTTTGGTCAGTGGTTACATAGTATGTAAATGCTATATCGGTACTTTAATATGCTCAAAAGCTTGGATGTTAAAACGATAAATTACGTACCTGTAATCTTTGCCCCTGCCAACTGTTATTTGTAAATTGTAAAGACTTACATTAGTTATCTTTCCCTCAAAGTGGGAGTCCAACCAACCTCTCATAATGAACAGTACTGAGTATATCCTCCTTAAATCCCACAAGACTATCACATTTGGGATAATATTACAGACCTGGGCTACATGTACAGTTTACCGGTACCTGACAGCCTGCATGCCGTAAATATTTTGTCTCGTGCAACTAGTAGCATTATCTATACCTATATAGGCCTATGAACATTACCAATAATGTTTAACAGTAAAATGGGATGCTTGTAGATTAGACTGCATAGTTTGTAGTAGGCTACATGGTGCCAGTTAGGATTGCATGCATTCATTTTTTTTTAATTTGAGTTTACAGGGATTTTTAAAAAAAATTCAAATTCATGTTGTTTTTGGTGCTTCCTGAGCAAGTCAATTTCAACACCTGCCATAGATCTTTTTCATCCTGCTTTCATTTTCACTAAACAAACAAATTTTTTTTTTATTTAGTTGCATATTTGTCCTCCTATCACGAGAAAGCGATCAATGCGCTATACAAACTCGCTTAGGAGTTGCCAGCCATCTGTCTACCACACCAAGATGGGGGAATCCCGCTAAGTGCTTTTCCCAACGGCACAGTAAGTTAGCTTGCCGGCTTGTTCTCCACACTGTCCCTTTAATGCTGAGCGTCAAGCAGGGAAGCTGTGAATACCACTTTTAAAGTCATTGGTTTGACTCGACTCGGAATCAAACTCAAGTCTACAGCTCAAGAGACAGACGCTCCATACCGCTCGGCCATCTGAGCTGTACTTCACCGTATGTGCCTTTCCCAAACTAAACTGAACATTTACCAGTGCTGGTTGTTAACTGCCTAAATCACCAGCATACTGCCATGTAGTCCAACCAAGTGGGAAAACGCTGCATCTGATACTTGAATTGAGTTGAATAAGCTTGTATAAAACTTGTAGTCTGCACTGATACACCATAGGATACACCGCCTAGCAAGAGAAAGCCTAATAGCCCATACACTGATACACCATAGCGGATATCCTGCCAAACCTGGAAATCTCAAGAAATCAACCAATCACAAAGCTTCATTTGTCATGTGATCTAATAGATTCTCGAGTCAGACTCAAGCACGACTCCTTTTCAAGTCCAGGCCAAGTTGTGTCTTATAATACGATTTCAAGCATAGTCTCTTGATGGAGCATCAGTGGGTTTCAGCAAAAGAGAATGTTTCTCTGGTGAATCATTTTTTAAAATTCATTCACATGATCATTTAGGTGTCTTTCAATTTGGACCAACTCCAGGTTGAGTTTATGTTCTTTTCAGTTACTAACAGAGTCAATGAAATTTTTTGTTCCATTTGTTGCAAAATGAGACTCCAATTGAGCAGTAGGAGAAGTTAAACCAACAAATTGTGCCCCAATTTTGTCAATTTTTGTATTTTGTTTTTTAACCAAATCAGTAAGAGGCTTGCATTTTGAACAGTGCCGTTTGAAGACACCATATGTTGAAACATCAACACTTTTCTCGAGGAGATTATACACATTTTATGTGATGCCACCAAATCACAAGTGTCACGCCAGATGCTACGATTGGAATCTGTTACTAGTTTTGTGCAAGACAGTCTGAACTTGTACCCCTTGGAGCAGATTCATAAAACATTAACTATTATAATGATAACACTTCGAATAGACAGGTAGATACCAGTGCTGTATTCAAATAGAAGGCACCAGCAGTGCTAACTACTGATTGTTCTGCACACTCGTACAACTGGAAATTACAAAATTCAAATTCAGTAAAAAGTCCATAACCAAAAGCTTCAAAAAATTATATTGTATAATGAATCAGCGTTGGTTGATTTCCTACCTAAGGTTTTACCTGTTAAAAGTGAACTAGAACAGAACGAGAATTGTATGGCTGCAGACTACACTAGCCCAGGTCTCATAAACTTCCGGATGAATACTTGAAGCAAATTACTCTTGGCCTACTTTCGAAATTAACCTGTCTGTATGTACTTGCATCCAATTTTACAGCATTCTTATTACCAAGAATCTTAAACTGCTTCAATGCTGTAGTGCAGCTTAGCTACCGGTACAAAACTTGAGAAAACTCACCACGTGATAGACTAGGCACAGTCTGACTACTAAGGTGATTGACTGGATAAAATATTCAACAGGTTAACTCACGCAACTTGCTTTTCACACTCATTAAGATAGCCCAATTACCAGTAACTTGCAAAAATATCTGCATAACTATCTTATCAGTTTGTACTTGCATGCTACCACTGTACCAAGACAAAACACTTTACTGTTTTTTTTTTTTACCTTAACCATATAGACTAGCAACATTTGAGTACAAGCGAATGCAACTGGTTTTACAGCTAAAGTTTAGTGAAAGCAAATATTAAGTTATTTTTCAGCGCTTTTTAGCTGGTAAGGTCTTGCATTGCCAGAAATGATTTGTTTTGTGCGACTGGTTCACATTTTACACCTCACTCTTCATTCCACCTTGTTCAACTGTTACGTCATTTTCATTTTTCGGTTAATTAAACCGGATTTGGGATGAAGGGGTTTGGAGCCCGAAATCTCCCTTAATACTGCATGGATTTTGATAAAATTTTCAGAAATTCGTAGTTAGCCTATGCACTACGCAAAGAAATAATAAAAAAGCATTTGGCATTTTTCGTGGCACTTGACCTTTAATGATATTCACTCGTCGTCATCATCGTGTGGTTGGGCATCCTCTTCCGACGGTTTAGATGTTGACGGCGTTGATTTTAAGCCAGCGTCGGGTGTCATCATCCAGGACCAACAGACCTTGTATTCCTTTTGGTGCACGATGTAGGGGGCATGTAGAAATGATGTGGTCTGCAGTTTGCTCAGAGGCACCACACTCACATATCGTTGAAGGAGCAGCACCCCATTTGTACATGGATGAATGGAATCCACCCTACGCCAGTCCGCAAACGATTCAGTTTTACCCAAGATGTTCTGGGCAAACCCATTCCAAGAGGCTTAGGACTGGCCCTGGGAATAAAAGCATGAAGCCTTGATGCACTTTTCAAGTACTCCATGTTCCATATATAATCCATCCATTGCGCTGCACGAATGTCTGATTCGGTCAGACTATCCAGTAGTTTCTGTGCAGTGGGTACAAATGGGCGTCTCGATTTGAGCCTTCCCTGGTGCGCATTTTGTTTCCTAACCAGTTGCTCATGTAGAATATGATCAGGGTTAAGGGTGGCGCGTTTAGCCAGGGAGAGTGTCGCTCCTCAACGACGAAACTCAGCTGGCTGGATGCCTGCGAGGATTGGCAAGTAGTCCGTTGGAGTGGGTTGCAGACATCCAGTGACAATGCGCAAGGCGTCATTTAAAACACTGTCGATTAGCCAAGTGTGAGCACTACGACACCAAACAGGTGCGCAGTACTCAGCTGTGGAGTAAACCAGGGACAAGGCGGCTGTTCACAATGTTTTGGCTCCTGCACCCCATCCCGAGCCTGCAAGTCGCCTTAACAGTGTGATGCGAGTGGAAAGTTTTTTGTGCAATGCCTCTAGGTGATGACGAAAAGTGAGCAACCTGTCCAGCTTTACACCAAGGTAGGTTGGAGTTGGACAGTATGGCAATAGTTTGCCGTTGTTGAAGATTTTGAGCTCACGTTTCGCCTCTCAGTTGTTTAAATGAAAGGCCGTCGTCACCGTCTTAGTGTGGCTGAGCATCAGCCTCCAAGTCTGGAGATACCGTACGCTGAAAGTGTTGTCATGTCTTGGCTTAGAGTGCCCTCCAAAGTCTTCCAGTCTTTCGAGGTATGCATCAATGCCAGGTCGTCGGCATACGCATACTTCTGGGAAATTGTGGAAGGCAGATCGTATGTGTAGATGTTAAAAAGGAGGGGAGCCAAGACTGATCCCTGTGGGAGACCATTTCGCAAACGTCGTAACCTGCTTCGCTTGTTGTCACCGATGGAAAGGGTGAAACTTCTATTTCGGATAAGTTCCATAATCATTTGGACCATGTGTTAATCAGGAAGGAGTCTCAGCAGCTTACAGGTGAGGCCACGATGCCAGACGGTGTCATAAGCAGCTGTCAGATTGACAAAAACAGCACCGGCCTTCTTGGTCTCAAATGAGTCCTTGATATGTTGGGTAAATAGAACAGTTTGGTCTATTGTGGACCTCCCCTGTCGGAACCCAGCTTGCTTCCGAGGAAGAAGCGGGTCGATAATGGGCTCGATAGGGGTGTAAATGAGCTTCTCGAGGTAATGATATTCACTAATTCTGTTTCATTTGAGTTACCTTTGCACGTAGGCTCACATTGTTCAACAGAGCACGTATTTCTGCTAGAGTTTAGCTTCTGACTTCTTTAATTTGCTACTTGTTAGATTCCACCTAGCAGAGATAATTGTCGTGAAGCTTCTTATCCAAGGAGGCAAGAACTTGGGTGGGAGTTGAACCATCAACCTTGCGATCATGCTCGTCATAAAAACAACGCTTAACACTACTCGGCCACGCTGCCGACCAAATACCATGGAATTCCAGATTTTCGTTTCGAATATGCTGTCCAAGGTCATCTTTTATTTGGCAATCCATATTCAATTAGTCATGCAAAACTCTTATCTTTTTTTTTTCCATTTCACCTACTTTAGTTTTGGGTTTTCCTTGGTTTGAAAACTTTGAATTCATATACGTTAATTTTTATTTCTTTAAATTCTTTGTTCAGAAATTCTTGGCTCTTAGTTATACTGTTAATTGATTTTTTTTGACTTTTAAGTTGATTAAATACAGGGTGTCACAAGAAAAATGCCACAAAATAAAAATTTCAAAAATCATTTGTCACTTAAATAATTTGAGCTCTTAATACACCATTTTCAGTGTAAATGTAATGGAATTTAACTTGCTATGTTCAATTGTAATTTTTGATTTGATTTTCTCAATTTATGGAAAATTCAAATAAATTGTTGTATTTTTGATTTCACTAGCGTTATTTCAGCGCATGTTCAATACGAATCCCACCACGATTCAGACATTCAGTCTAATTGCAAAATTTTCAACATCTTTCCAGCTCATTTCTTCAAAGATTGCTTTAATGCACTTAGTAATAGCTGACTTTAGCTCTTGAAGTGTAGTTGGTTTGTCAGCATAAACGTTATCTTCTGCATACCCCCAAAGAAAAAAGTCAAGGGGGTTAAGGTCAGGAGAATGACCTGCCCATGGATAATTTGTTCTCCGAGAAATTAATTCATCACCAAACTTTTGTCTTAACAAATCCAGGGTTGCATTGGCAGTGCATAAACCATAGTTGGTCCTCAGCGACGATTAAGAGATGAGCAGAACTTGCGAATAATCTTGCGGTAACTTTCTTGGTTCACTGTCACTGTATTGTGATCTTGGTCTTCAAACCAATATGGCCCAATTATGGTTTTGAAGTTCATGGCGCACCAAGCAGTCACTTTAGAAGAGTGCAGTGGTCGTTGCAACACATCCTGTGGTGGTGCAATTCCCCAATAAACGTTGTTTTATAGTAAATGTAACCATTAAGGTGGAAATGGGCTTCATCGCTAAACCAGATGTTGTCAATCCATTCTTCGTTTTCCTCCATCTTGTTGTTAAACCAGTCGCACATGTCGACTCGTGCTTTTTCATCTTCTGCTGTTAGCTTATGCTTAACCTGCATGTGATACAAAAAGAGTTCCGAATCCCGTTTTAAAATCTTGACAAAGCTCGCACGGTTTATGCCCAATTCTTGGGATCGCCGCCAAGAAGACTTTTTTGGACAGTAGAGCGACAAACAGCCTTTGTGTTCTCTGGATTTCTAGTTGTTCTTTTCCTGCCAGACTTGCTTTTGCTCAGATTGTCAACAGTTCCATGGTTTTGAAATTTTCGCACAATCCTCCACACCGTCTTTCTGTTCAAAGGTTTTTTGACATCAACATGATGCTGAAATACCCGTTGGGCTGTTACTATAGATGTGCTGCTGAAATATAATTCTACCAATTTTGCTTTTTGTCCATGTGTCAACGGCATCCTCAAGCAATAGCTCTCAAATTAAGCAGACAGAAATTCTTAGCATAGGTCTAAAACATATGCAAAAATTAAAAAGTTAGAATGTGCTATCGAAAAATGACAGTTAATTAAAATTGTGGCATTTTTTGTGACACCTTGTAGTTTTGCAACAGTTGAATTGAATTTTTGCTCTTGTTTTGCAGGAGCTTCTTCAATTGAGATCTTATATGAATTTTTAGGCTGGTTTCCGATTCTTTTAAGAAGTTGATTGAATCTTTGGATTGAGGCATACCATTAACTTTAATGTTTTAAGCAATCACAGACATTCAGCGTGCAGTTATAAAATTCAAACTTATCAACTTAACCCCACAACCCTTATAATAATGATCTTAAATTCTGTTTTACCAATACACTTTCTCTTATTGGTGTAGGCTAGCTTGTAACAACGCTGCTTATTCAAATGGTCAACAAATTTTTTTTTTCAGAGTTCCTGCCTGCTATCTAGGAAAACTCAAGAAATTTTACACCAATGCCGGTTTTCGTGAAAAAAAAAAAAATCTCACTTCAAAATTAGAAAATCGTCAAATGACTGCACCAGCCATTCTCGTGTTAAAGAAATCTTTGAATATTTCAAGAATGAAAATGCACGAAGCTTTCAGTCACTTTTGTATAATTGTCTCATTGATACGAAGTAGTTTTCACCACTGAGTTGTATGAAGTGTCCGAATCTCCCTTCTATGGTGTCGGTTGAATTTTCCCTAGCAAAACAAACTTGAATTGGCAGTAATTGAGCAAGCATTTGGCAGTCCTGCAACTGCTTTGCATGTTTGGCGAAGAGCCCTAGAAGTTTCTTTCGTCAAGCCAGCAAACTGTAAAAGGATAGTAGCCAAGTTATTATGAAAAACAGCAAGACACCACTACTGGAAAGAAGTTTAGAACTATCATTTCAACTTACATTAAGGTATTAAATATTGTTATTGTACTAATAACTAGAGCCGCCATTATGTTCCCTAAATATTACATAACACACACTCACCAACGTAGTTTAGCATTATGCAACAAAATGGTCTAAACACTTAAGCTAGCCGTGTGACTCTAAACATAAATAAATACTACAAGGAAAAAGGGAGGGGTTATAACAACCAAATTGTATTTCTTCGAACTTGCAACTTATCATACAAAAAAATTAAATGGTTCATCATGGCCTATGATTGAAGCTATTATTGGTAGTCGCGCTGGTAGAAAGATTGAAAAGTTATTGACTTATTTTTTCTACCAATCAATGCAAATGATTTAATGGGTTTATTTTATTCAGTGCAAAACCAAAAGTTACCGATGAATTTTTCGAAATAGTGTCAAATGTTTAGTTTGTGCTTGCCATAGTCGATTAGGAAACATTCCAAACTGACCACAATTTTGAAAAATAAGTGTAGCATCGTAGCAGTCTTGTCAAATTCATATACTCTCATAGCACAGATGGTCGATTCATTCGGCAAAGCCATAGCAAGCTTGACATTTACCTTTTCAATAATCTTTGTCTTTAGCACAGTTTCACTTAATTTGTGCACATGCTGTAAAGGCTTGTGGCATTCCTGGGAGTAAACATCAGAAAAGTGTACTGTGATGGCATTGGGTTCAAGTGGAGGCATGGCTGACAGTTTTAACACACTTCTTGAAAGAAAGTTATTGTAAATGTTTTTCTCACAATGGGAAGGTCAAAAAGAAGAAAAATGCTTCCGACCAATAAAAGAATTGTCTATGTACTCCTTCAACATACCATTGCATAGAAAATCTTTGTCGCTACATTGTCAGCTGATAATGCTACTAATTAAATCCAGTGTCATAAAGTAAACATAAAGTAAATGCATGACTTAGTCAAGCATTGCTTTTAAGTCTCAGCTTTGAGATCTCGATAGTCACTGATAAAGGATTTGATCATAAAGCATACGGCTATTGATGCTACTTCACAATCTTTAGTTAAGCCGAAGATCTCACCTCTACTTGTTTCCACACGTTTTGACAAATAAATTTTATCGGTCATTAACAAAATATTTCTGTCAAAAGCATTTTGTTGACCAAATCGCATTTTCAGATACTGAGAATCATCTAGTCCCGTTGTCCAGTCAAGCTTTGAAGGTATCTTCAAAGTTTTAACACTTGGCAATGTCAAAACTTGTTCTGCAATCAATCTGTCATAAGCTCGCGGGGCTTGATGCATGTATAATAATATAAGCCATGATTAGTAGTTCAATGGAATATTGTCTTTGATTTTTGCTTTTATGCAACAGATCCACTTCTTCCATAATGAATTGTAACAAACGAATAGGTAGATCACTCTATGTTATCTTCAGTTGCTTATTAACTAATTGTGAAAGGTTGAATTTGAATGTATCCTCTTTTGCTGTTTGATTTGTTCCTAGATTTTTTGCCAAAGCCTACAGATTAGTGATTTCTGAAAGCTGTGTTACTATATTAGTTAGCATGATGTGGTTGAATGATGTTAATGGTACCAACTCTTGCTTGTGGTAGGCACTTACTTCAAGGCACCTACTAACAGTTACTGTGACCTGAATTGATAAGGGATGCTCATTCGACTTCAAAATAAAATTGCAATGTTCTTCTGTTTTGTGCAACAAAAAACCTTTGTCTCGTGCATCATCTGATGTTTTAAAATGTAACTCTTCAAAGTTGGTAACTTCGTCCTGATTAAAAAATGATTCACATTGATCATTTAATGCAGGTGCTTCTTTTTCACGATGAGACGTGCTTAAAAAAAGACCAGAGCAAGAAGGTGCATCCTTGCACACGTAGTGATTGGGAATGTCTTTAAAAATGGATGGAAGAGCATCAAATTTCAACTTTTTTTTTTTTCGAACAAAATAATTTCTCGTTTTTGCTTACTTGGTGCTTGCTGGTTGGTAGAATGAGATACAAAGTACTCCGGTTTACAGTGAAGGGAACACAATCTGGAATATTTTGCAGGATTAAAATCTTTTCTAGCTAATCTTTTCATTCAAGCTCATAGAAGCTCCGGTTTGTGCAAAGGAAAATAATCGAAAGTCAGAGCATGGTGTTTCTTTTTTCCAGGATATCCAGACCTGCAGTGTATTGCACTGCGCTTGTTCACCATAAGGAGATGCGTTGAGTTAATAATGCAGTAATTACTATTGTTAAGAAGTTTACAGCTAACTTTATTAGTGAAAAACTGCAACTACAGCATATCTCTCGCATAGAGGATCTGGATTCAAATAGGTGCTGGCATACTGTATAGACACTTTCAGCGGCTCGTTTGAATTAGGCGCGTCTTTTCAAAAGGAAGCACTTTAAAGTGGGACTTTGATGAAATTTCGTTTTCCAACTCACGTTGCACCTGCATATTTATTTGCAATCAGAACTTCTTGGCCTACAGCTTAGCTGCTTAAGTGCAGTTACCAGTTCACCATTAAGTTCCATTTTTGTTTTTTCTTTACCAAAAAACAACTGCCGGTACTGTAAATGCACGAAATTCCAAACTTAAAAATTAAACCTTATTGAAGATTTATGGCAACCTGAACATCAGTAACAGAATAACCTACTCTGACTTCATATAAATTGCACCAGTATTGCTTGCAACCACATGCTTAATTCTGTTTCTGTTGTAATTAATCATTTGCATGCATCAAGCAAACACTCATTGTTAGTTTTGTTTGCACGCGTTGTTGCTGATCTCGTCGCGCAATTTCACATGACTCGCTTCTTCTCTCTTTTCGTCGTGCCAGCGATAGAAAACCAAAAGCTTGTATTCTCGTTAGTTGGCTTCATATTGCGCAGTGTCGCTTGCAATTCTTGCTTGGTGTCCAGTCCAGATGCTATTTGTTAGAAGTCCATGGATTGGTTAATCACAAAATCTGATTCAACAAAGTGTTGGCCACAAACTCGGCATATTTTATGAAACATTTTTGCGTTGACATGGGAATTACAGTGGAGCGGAGTGGCTGATTTTCCACTCTGGCTCCAATCCGACATTTTCCAAATTGACTCCGACTCCAATCCAGCTCCGAAAGTTTACAGCAGCACTCCGCTCCGACAGACTCCGAAATAGAAAATTGACAGCTAGTTCTAACACTTAGTAAGCAGTCACAATATGTAAATGAAATTTGAATCGTTTTAAATAATATAAAGCTACATCTTGGAAATACAACTTTGCAATCACGAGAAATTAAGTGTATGTACAAAGAATGTGAAAAATAGCAGTATATATAACCAAGTAGAGCAAAGGTTTAATTGCAACAACTATTGAAGCGGATGGCTTCATAAAACTCGAGAAAAGATAAACTGAACTCACTTTCTTCCAATTTAGGCTACCCCAAAGACAACAGTTGTTTAAAGAGCTTGCGAATCTATTCACTATTACACCACAATGCAGAAACAAAATTAAAAATCTTAAACTGTAGTGGTCCTAACTCTGTAAGCTTATTCAAATAGAAAACAAGTTAGCTCACACAGCACATTAAACGTAACTAGCATTTATATGCTGCTTGTTTAGTTTATTGATGTGAACGGTGGAAGCATATGGTCAAGTATGAAAAAGAAAAGTTTGTCTAAGCAATAGCTGATAATCAGCTATTGCTTAGACAAACTATTTAAAACAACAACAGACTCTAAAGATTGCGATGAAAGCTGTGATCTTTTTTTGGTGACCGTTTTGCCACGTGCTAAAAAGTCGTTAACTAGCTGCACTAGAAGCTGGAACTGCAAGCACACCCAATGCTAAACGACTAAGAATGGGAAATTTTTGTTTAATTGCAGCACATGACCAAAATTTAGCAACATCAAAAAACTGTCTAAGCAAAAATGACTTAAATCCAACTCTTGATCAAACGAACATGGAATATATCGAAGAATTTCATCATCATTTGCAGTTGCAGAATCATCAAGCCAATCTTCAAACTCATCATCCAAGTTAATCTTAGTAGTAGTTCTTCGCTTTTTAGCAGGTTGGAATACTCATGATCAGAATTTGGATCAACAACTACAGCACACTGAGCACAGTCATCATCATGTGTTATTTGGCTTGTCACAGCCACAAGCAAATTTTGTGCTTGCACATGCACTTTGACTCGTGACGATGTGGAGAGTGGCACCAGTGCTTTGAATTTAGGATTCAAGAACAAGGCCAGCAAATGAATGTCATCAATTATGAATTTTTTTTGGAGGCAAAACATTCCACGTTGCTTTAGATATTTTGAAATGGCCGAATCAATGACCGCTGTAACATGCAAAAGCATTGGTACACTTTGTGAAGTGTTGGATACAAGCTTCCTTCCAAAAGCTTGGATGCTTTTTCAAAGGGTGCAAGGTAGTTAATGAGCGCTACAACCAAAATCCAATCAATCCCTTCCAAGCGCTGTTCTTTTTTTTTTTTTCAAAACACTCTCCATCTCGTTCCTACTTTGTTTAACTGATTTCAGCATGTACAATAAAGAGTTCCATCTGGTTTCGCAACTTTGCTTTAGTGAGGTAGTCAGTTAATTGTTGAGTCCAGTCCGTTTAAAATAAGTGGTTAAGGACTTCATTGGGACACTGTGCATTTAATTAATTCAGCAAATGAACGATCAGACATATCCAAAGGACAAGTACTGTCTGCTGATGTAGAAGGCTCTAATACATGAGTAAGCACAGTAGAAAGCATATGGCAGGCACATGTAATGCGGTTGGAGGAAGATAGAGCTAATCTCACGTTACTGGCATCATCAGTGACAAAGTAGCAACGGCTAAGCATTGATGCCGACAATCCAATTTCATCGGAGCATTCTTCAATTCGTTTTAGCAAATTTGCTCCAGTTTTTTTCTCATCAAATTTTGCCACATGTGTAGCAGCTGATTTCAGTTCACCATTTTCGAAGTAATGGGCAGTGATTGACATAAAATGTCTGCTCTTAATGTCACTCCACATATCTGTTGTTAAGCCAATCATTCCATGCATATCAATGGATTTTTGAAATGTTCAGCAATATTGTTTTTTTCTTTGTTTCCTTGTTTTATGACTTCTCTCTTTACTGTGAAGCGAGAAGGCATAACTTCATCCACATTCACTACTCCATGCTTTGCTCCGATTTCTAAGAACGTATTGGCCAGTTCACGAAATCCTTCCTCTTCTAAAGATCGAAAAGGCCGAAGATCTTTGACAATATATGACACTGAAGCATTGAGCAATTGAGCCTGAACATTTTTTGGTAAAACTGATTTTTTCTTGATGAAAGCCGTGATCCTGTTTTAAGATGAATTCGCATCTTCTTTGCTTTTACTGCAATATCTTTTTGTATGAGTGCTTAAATGAGTAGTACCACTACACTTTTTGTCATGTTTAAGTGCTTCATTGCACTGACCACATAATACGTAACCACAATAATTGCCACTGTCTTTCCAATTTAGTACATAAAAATTTTTCCATACTTCACTTTTTTTTTCCTATTGTAGTTTCCTTGACCAGATTTCCCTCTCTCGGCAGTGCTTTAGTTTTATCAGCAGATTTTGGTATCAAAGACATTACTGTACCGGTACCGTATTCTTGTTAAATGGGCTATGGTAGGCTATAGGCTAGCTGTTAGTACATAACCTACATACAAAATACCAAATCAGAATAACAGTGAAATCATGGCAGGCCTATTGGACTAGCTGTAGTTATTCTATAAGTCTGTGATACCGGTAGCAGCTTGCCTACCGGTACTTGTAAAAGTTGTCTTACACACATGTGGTAACAAATTGTTGTATTTTCCAATTCTCTTGTAGGCTAGACAGTAGACACCCAAAATTTCCACATCTCTCTAGCTGTAGCATGCATTGCACGTTAGCATCTCTAGTCTTATCATCTGGTGAGTCTGTTACCAGTAGGCCTACCATAACTGCGTAACAACAGCCAAAGACTGGAAAGAACCTAGCCTAAACTAATACTGGTAGGCAACCATGTGTAACAGTCTGACAGTGTACCGTAAGCGCTGAACTACAATACTGTAAACTGTACTGTACGCAGTACACTATGCTCATGTGTCTGCAGTGTGTAGGCTACAGGTGCTGAGTCCAATCTGACTTTAGTCTGCATTCCGCATTGTAGGCTACATCATGCTAAAATTTTTTGCTCATAATTTTATTTCAATTCTTCACTCCTACTTAAGTTGCTAATTGGTATTCCGGTTTCCCAAATTAAGAGCATAGGATTAATGCGAAAGCAAATGTGGTAATCGTCTAAACGGATTAAATTAATTAAAAAAATTAAAGGTCTGTAACTCTGTAGTGCATTTTTTTTAGTCGCATATTTATCCTCCTATCACGAGAAAGCGATCAATGCGCTATACGAGCTCGCTTAGGAGTTGCCAGCCATCTGTCTACCACACCAATATGGGGGAATCCCGCTAAGTGTCATTCCCAACGGCACAACAAGTAAACTTGCCGGCTTGTTCTTCACACTGTCCCTTTAATGCTGAGCATGAAGCAGGGAAGCTGTGAATACCAATTTTAGAGTCATTGGTTTGACCCGACTCAGAATCAAACCCAAGTCTACAGCTCAAGAGACAGACGTTCCATACCACTCGGCCATCAGAGCTGCACACTGCACAGTCTGTCAGTTTCCAGTTTAGATGACCAGAAAAAAATTGCACTCCGACTTCTAAATTTTTTAGCATATTCACACTCCGGCTCCAACAAAAAAAAAACAAAATCCGGCTCCGACTCCACGCTCCACTCTAATGTGAATATCCAAGCATATTGCAATTCCTTGTTCGGAGGAAATCTAAAAAAATTGACAGGATCTCAGTCTGACAGTGCATTACATAAAGCTACAGCAGTGGTGTAAAGTAGCAAAGTATTTTTACTTGAAGGCCAACTGCAACCAAATTAATCGGTACTCAGAGACGTTGTGCTACCAGAAATTTGGGGGGAGGGGCAGTAACATCTTTAACAGATACTGATCAAAACCATTGAAAAAAAACATTGTTACTTATGTCCACAAAAACGCAAAACTTTTTAAGAAGCTTAGATGTAGTGTTGCCATTTTTATTTTTGTTGTCAAATTTTGTTATAAATTTCACTGGGTTAAAATTTGTGCTTGTGACGTCACAATTGTGTTTACTGCGGTTTGGTGTGAATTTTGCATGTCATACGATTTCTCTTTGACGTCACAATCGTGTTTACTGTGGTTTGGTGTGAGTTTTGCATGTCATGTGATTTCTCTTCTTGTTTCTTTTTGAGAATGTCGTAGAATGTTTTCGAAATTGAATGTAGAGTATAAATAGGCGTGAATTTTCGAGCGTAGATTATTTGTGGGAAATTAAGGATCAGTCAAATCAAAGCTTTTGCTAAATCTTCAATACTTTTCTACTTTGTCTTTGAGGGTAATGGCAAACGAACAAAATGGAGATTTCCGACTGTATTCAGCAAATTGAGATGACTGTTTAGGCCAGCGGTTCCCAACCTTTTTTCTTCATTACCCACTTTTGATGTGACTGATCCTTAATTTCCCACAACAATTTATTACTGAAGTTTACCTCAGTTATATCAATCGGTGAGGTGCAAAAAAAGGTCTACACGTCTGCATGTGTCCTGTTTCCGTGAAAATATCGGTGATGAGCAAAGCAATGTGCCTTCAGGCATATTTTTGACAATGGTGTCACATTACCCACCAAAGAATCACATCTTACCCAGGCATTCATTGGCAATTTTTTTCCAGCCGGAACGCAAGCTCAAGACGTAATATGTCCAAGTTTTGTAATGTCATCATATTTTTGTTATAAGTTATTATAAAATCGCTGTCCTACGGCTGAGTGACATTCCCTTACAAGCGATAGGAGGTGCGAAAAAGCAAAATGATTGTCTGGTGGATACCGATTCTACTGCTGCAAACTCGGAATCAAATAATCATCGGCAGTTGTTCACACAGTCACATGTTCAATATCGAAAGTGAACTCAGTTATGCTAATGAGATGAAATTTACGAAGCAGCTGGCGAGTTGTAAAGATACACTGTATCGCATGGCCTATTAGGCTATAACTAGCATACGTAAACTGGTGAAAGTATTAAGAGTCTCTCAGCTACTTCACCAAATATAGCTAAAACCTTTGCTTGTTAAATCAGGAAAAAACGAAAATAATTCTCGAAATTTAAGGTGTCATACCCACTATATCGGTTGTTATTAATGATGCGGAGCGCACTTGTAATTAGGGCATACAGTCAATCTCGATATTATGCCATCCATTGGGACTGAGATAAGTAGCATAGTTACAAGATCTTGCTGCAGCATTGACGAAACAATAACCACAACGAACAAAAGGATAAACGACTACAGTACAGTGTATGTACACTTTGTACAGTACACGTAATGTATTCAAAAAAAAAAAAAAAAAAAAAACAAGAAGCATATCAAAATTACGAACAATGTGCCTTTCGAATTAACTCAGCGTTTTCCAAATTCTTTTGTATCGCTGATTTAAATTTGATGTTGCCTTTATTGTCCGAGTGTCATCTGGATGCCGATGTGAAGCCATCAGCCACTTTTTAACGTACGGAGTGGGATTAAAATTGGAGATCGGAGGGCCAATCAAAGAAACAAACAGATTCTCAAACAAATGATCGACGGATAACCGGTTTCTATCTCTGCTGCAAATGGTATTCATAGTGCTGAACCCTTGCTCGCAGTCACTGCTGCCAACGGGCAGAGTGTTCACAACACATTTAATGTATGCAACCAGCGTTGGGTTGCTGCATCCGGCTGGTCAACAAAGTCTCTAAACGCGTGTACGACGTCATTGCTGAAAGGAATTTGAAACCTTTGGCATAACTGGTTCAAACGCTTTTCTCCTTCGAGCCTGGGTGAATCAATTGCAGCCGGCCGTTTACGCTTGTCTAGCGCTCAATTTGGTTGAGAAGTTCTTGAAGCTCTGCCTTGTCACCTTCACGACGAGCTCCTGAAGCGATGGTTCCTTCCATTCTACTACCTATATTGTCAATTAGCGCTTGCAAAAACATGCTTTTGTTTAAATATTCGGTTCTGGTAGTGTGCAATTCAACATCTTTGAATTTTTGTCCACCCACCACACCAGCTTCATATTCGTTAAAGCATGATCCTGTACCCGATTACTGGCGTTCAAGGGCTTTGCGAAGTCGCATTATGAGAGTGTATGCCCTTGGTAAGGAAATGTCCTCCGATTACAAAGCTTCTGAAGCAATACCAATTTCCTTCAGGGCATCATGAAGAACGGCTAAGCTGTGAACAAATTGTTGACTGGTGATAATCTTGAGCATGCCGAGATAAGTCGTGCTGCTTGTGGAATTGGTCTGCATATGCTCTACTAATGCACGGTGGGATCTCCAAATAGCGTCTATAGTCCGCCAACTAAAAGCAGACCACCTGATAGTAAAAATCCGGCCCATTTTTTTAAATTCAGTGTCAAGCTGCTTGGCACATTCTTGTAATTCCCTCTGATGTTTGGGCTGATGGTATACTGAATAAAGTTTTTCGATAAACAATTGAGCATAATTAATTTGATTGGTTGCCTTAACGGAGTCATGCACAGCCAGTTCCAGTCGATGACACATGCAGTGCCAAAGTGCGATGTTGGGATATATCTGCTTGAACTTTGTCAACACTCCAGAGTGTTTTCCTACCATGGTGCTTGCGCCGTCACTTCATATTCCTACCAAATTCTCCCGAAGATGGTCATGGTCGAATCCATGTCTTTGTAGACTGTTTTGAACTTGGGTTGCGATATGGGATGCAGTAATTTCATTGAGTTCAATAAGATCCATAGGGAAAGCGAACGCACTTTCACTTTTGGGGTCATCTGGCCAAGCTGTTGTGATATAAAGAATGAGTACGCTCTTGGAAGAACTAGTAGCAGATTCATCTAGCATAAACGCAATTTTCTGCCTCTTGCAGACCACATGTTGACAAAGTTTAGATAGCATTTCTTTGCTTATTACAGATATAATTTCTCTTGCAGACATACGTGATCTAAGACCAACTCCTAGTTCAGCACCATTACATACATTCAAATCAACTAAACTTGTCATGTCCGAATATAGCCTGTTGATTTTTGCAAGGTAATAAGCACATCGAAACACTCTTTTAGTAGTTTCCAGATGCTTTTCACTGGTGGCCAAAAAGATATTGGGCAATACATTTTTCTCTGCACTTTCAACAGATTTTTCAGCGTATTTGTGAGAGTGAGATCTTAGGTGCTCAAATACTTTCTTTCTCAATGATGTCAGCTGCGCTTGCTTATTGCAACCATTTGGAAAAATTCCAGTCGTAATCCACTGTGATGCAAAATGGGGTTGGTCTACAGAAATACCTGAGGAAGAACTTTGGCAGATATTGCAAAGAAGACCACCGTTGCCTGTCAGCTTGAGCCATGGGTACAATTCCTGTTTTTTCAACCACGTAGATGTAGGCCAACACGCTGGTAAAGGGAGCATTTTATCGCCATTGTCACTATTGGCGGCGGCGTTAACCTAAATATAAACAAAAAATACAATCATTAGCTCTCTATCGGCGTTTTTTTGGAACATCACTGCGATATCTTTTTTCTGACTTGCAAGCAAGCATACAATATTGTGGTGTAGGTCTAGCGAAATGACATCCAATATTTGCCTGGTTAATTTTCTCTCATATTCTCTTGACAAACTACAGCAGACTTAGAAGCATTACAGCGTGTTGGTTGCCTAGGTCACGAAATAAAGAAGCGTACTCTAAACTCACTGACTAGTTTTCTGAATGTAGCTGCACGCCGACTATAAACCTGTATCGCTACTTACTATATTTGTATTTGCAAGCTCCTGCTCATCAACTTCAATATGGCTATTGGAGTCGGATATTTCTGGCCCAAGACTAATTAGCCCCTCAGGCTGCCCTGCAGCCGTCGTACTAGTACTTGCAGAAGCACTGAAATAAATTGTACAATTGCAACTTTAAAACTCGCCAGGCTATTGGCGATACTGCTATTATGTTGTGATTTGTGAAAGTACTGCGTCACCAGTTCACTGGTCAGCTTAACTCACTTTGAATGACTTGAAGAATCAGCTATAAAAGAAACCTCTTCAGGCTCTTCTTCGCCCGATCAGTCACTGTTTGTCGTTGTCCTGCAAGACAGCAACAGTGGGAAAAGATCAGGTGGATAGAAACATTTTTTCGCTCTTTTCGACTTTTTGCCAAAGTTAACTAGCTATCGAATTTGTTTCCAACTTGAAACGAAAGGCATTACATGCGCTTATCTGGCATCTCAATGTCGTTTTTTCACTTGGTTAAATTCAAGTGATTTTGTTTGGGGCGGTGAAAATATTTTCAGAAATATGTTTAACTAAAATTCATTTTTCAACACACATGACGCTGCGAATAATGTGTTAGATTGCCTGTCACAAGGCCTATCTACGACTACGAGGTTCTTTCTCAATCCACCAAAATTTTGTTTGAACTCAAGGGTCATCCCTCATCAATAGGTTGCAATGAATAGGAACGTACGTAAAACAAAACATATATATGTACAATAACCAGAGCTGGGCACAGCGGCGCTACTCAGCAGCGCCGCTGCTAGCGCCGCTACTTTTACGCTAGCGGTAGCGGCAGCGCCGCTGTTTTTTTCGGCCTCCAGCGACAAGCGGCAGCGCTTCACCGCCCCATTTAATGCAAATAGTCTCGCGCTAGCGCTGATTAAACTCCTTCGAAGACAGCAACTAAAAGTTTTGTTTCTCACAATCTCACTTAAAATGTTTTAAACTGAGATTGTGAAAACAAATTTCTTGATAAAAAAATTTAGTCTCTGAGAATTGGCTTCTCAGCGGGAGATATGTGAGGTAGCCTAGGAAGAAAATTCCAGCAGAATGATGGAAAAGAAAGGCATGTGGTGGAAGAGTTTTTGAATGAAGCTGCATTCCATCGTGAACGACCTTCGCTGGAACTTTTTAAGACTCCAATACCGCGATTCTGTCAAGCGCGGCGATTGAACGACTTTTTTCCGTGGGAAAAGACTTGCTAAAGCCTAAGCCAGGGGTGGGCAAACTTTTTGCACGAAGGGCCGCAGTGGAAAAAAATTTGAAGTCGAGGGCGCACTGCTTTGGAAAAGATAAGTAACAAAGGTCATCACCAGTGGCGCACCCGAGGATTTAGCAAAGGGGGGGAGGGGACACCACCGGGGGCCTGGGGGTGAACCCCCCAGCCTCTGGAAAAAAAGGGAGTCTGGGGGCGTAGGCCCCAGCCGCCAACGAATTTTTACAATTTTCACATAAAGAACACTCATTTCAGCACACTTTTTTTATCGAAAAAGGGCATGCAGTGAGTGCAGTCACTATTGACACTGCAAAAATATTTCCGCAGCTTATGTCTAAAAGCTGAGGCTTGGCTAAAATAAGCAAAAGGAGGCTGCAACCATTATTTATTAGCTTGAGAAACTATAAACTGAAAGTTAGGTTTTAGCACCTTATTGCAGGGCCAAGGGGAGGCATGGCACCGTGGCTCCCTCTGCGTGCGCCTATGGTCATCACGACCGCAAACGTCCTGTTTTCCATGTGATTTCACTAGGGTACAAGGTTCATCTTTCTGTAAGTGCCCGCGGGCCGCATGAAATGATCTCGCGGGCCGTAGTTTGCCCACCCCTGGCCTAAGCGCAGTGATTTAACGGACCAGAGTTTCGAAATGCTAGTTGTAAAAGGAGCATGCAACCAATCAGTGGAGTTTTAATTTTTTAACGCCGGTTGCGATCTGCCTTTATTTTTTAAGTTGTTTCTATTATATTTTCAATCTGTGTTTTATTTTTAACGCGTTCTGATTATTTCTTTCCAACCTGTTTTTTGTTTTTCACTAAAAATCTGACCATCGGTTTCTATTTACATTTAATCAGATTTCAAAATTAATTTCTCCCCAAAAAGCCCTATATCTTATTGGATGAAATGGAAACCGATTGTCGGCTTTTTTGTCACTTAATTTTTATTACTCGCATTGCCATGCTACTTCCGTCAACAAAGTTGCAATTTCTCCAGTAGGCCTACAATATTAAAATGCCTTTGTGCTTTTGACTTTTTTTTTCTTTAAAATAGCGGCAGCGCCCGCTGTTTTGCTCTCACTAGCGGCAGCGGCGCTGCTTTCGTAAACAACCAGCGGTAAGCGGCAGCGCCGCTGCTTTTTTGGTCAAAAAGCGGTAGCGGCGCTACTTTTCAAGTAGCGGTTGCCCAGCTTTGGTGGCGTACGCAGAAATTTTCTAAGGGGGGAGGCGCGCGAATCAGTGGCGTACCCAGGATTTGGCAAAGGAGGGGGAGCACAACCGGGGGTCTGGAGGCAAAGCCCCCAGCCGCCAACAAATTTTTGCGATTTTTACTTTAAAATAGGCTGACCAGATTAAATTCTGACAAAAACGGGACATTTTGGCAGAAAAAAAGGGACATTATGACAGAAAAAATACAAAAAAACGGAGAAGTGCGAGATCCATTAGCTCAGTTCCTTGCTGTACAAAATAGCCGCACGCGAAAAGAGTGTACGATCACAAGTTACAACCTTGTCCTAGCCCATCGCCAAATAATGCTAATCGATTAAAAAAATGAATTATTTCAAAATTCGTCTGAAACATGAATAAGGCTTGTATTGTAGTGTTAACTCTAAAATCAGCTAATCTTTATAACATGTCAAAAATATGAAGAGAAAAATCATAGAGCAGCATTGTAAATACTATTTGCAGCAGAAGATTTACGACTATACAATATACAACAGTGATACAGTAAAATTGAAGAGTTGCCTTACCAATTTTGTCGCGTTTTGAATAAAAACGTAATATCTCACGCTCGGGAGACGAAAGAAACTAAGTATTAAACAGGTAAAATAAACCAAAAATGTTGCAGTTCATTCATCACTTATATTTTTCTGATGAAGCGATCTTCCGCAGCATATTCACATTTTTCAAGACTTTGTGGTAAAACTTGTCGCATTGTTTCCACGCTTAATCTCGATTTCTCCTTTGGCCACATACTATTCATAACAGAAAATATTCTCTCAACAAGAGCTGCACTTCCTGGAAGGCAAAGAATAAATCCTACAACATTACCAAAGTCTTGAAAATCTGAATGTTTTTCGCGCATTTTTCGAAACATGTGTAGCCATCTATCCCACACAGGAAGGTTTTCTTCATTCCATTCATCAACATGCCTCTCAGCTATAAGCTTTATTAAGACCCACTGATCAAATAAACGAGTTTCTTCTGCTTGTACACAAGAAAGGATTTCGTGGTTAATACTGTCACCAATCTCCTTCCAAGCAGGCGTCTTATTTAAAAGAATCCACTTGAACTTATCCGTGTTTCCCAAGCTGCATATCCATTTATCAGCATACTGTAAGCTGGTATCATAAAAAGATTCAACTACTTCTAAAAACTTCTCTTCAGCGATTTCTCCCGATTCCACTAAAATTTCTTTGACATCCGAAGTTACAAATCTTTCTTGTTTTTTTAACTTTGAATTGTTCAACAAATTTTCAATGGTCATAGCTACTTCTGTAGCTGAAATATTACCTTTTTCAATCTGCCCAATGCATGCTTGGAAAGTAGACACTTGGTCTCTGGCAAAAGATAACCACAGTTTCAAACAGGGATTTTGAAAAATGTTTCTCAGGATGACCGGGCATTTTTCTTGAGAAAGAAAATATGCACGAAGCCCATCAAACATGCTTAACCCTATTCGGCCCGGGTTCTAAAAAGCAGTTTACAGCCTAAGTGTGGGTCGATGCGGACCCACCTTCTTTAATCGCTCATAACGTTTGAACGAGACGTAAGAAAAACTTGCTGTTTTCACAAAAAGATAGATTTATTTGCGAAAAGAGTAAGTGCGAGATTAAGAAATATTATGAATTTATCAAAGTTAACCAAAAATTCATAAAAAAATTTGATATTCCTTTGCATAATTGCGTGTAATAGCCATTAAATTGCCGTTTAGACGCATCCGGATTTAATTTCTATTGTCCTAAATAAATTCAATTTTTAACAAAGAAACCTACGAAGGCTTGTCAAAAAATTTGCCGCAGGTGAACAATAGATTTACTAAAGAGCTGAACTGCAGATGAAATAACCAATGGAATATCAGTAGAATCTGCTACTTTTGTTTCATTCTGTATTAGGATGAATCGCCGATAAGCTAATGTTTTGAAAAACTTGCCTACAAAATTACTCTTTACTAAAGAGAAATTTTTTGAACTTCTTCAATAATGCTTTCACCTGCGTAGGCTACTGTATAACCGAAACATCACACAAAGTCAGTTTTTCACAATATTGCATGTAGATTACGTCAGATCAGTGGTTTTATCATACACATTACACAAAACTCAAAAAATTACAGTAATTTGAAATTATTAGCCGCAGAATGCATGATTGCAAAATCACTCTGCTACAAACAATGTTCAGCATTTGTTCATGCATGATAAAAAGTATGTGCAGTATATCGTATAGAAATAATTATGATATAACGGGCCTATACATTTTAACAATAAGGAAATATAGCTGAACATACTGAGGAATTGGAATTCATTAGTTACATGAATCTGAAATTATATTGGGGCCCAAAAACTATAATTAAGAACCTCAAAAGCTGCTAAAAGTCGAACATTTGAGCAATTTGCACCAAAAAACCAGGACATCATTCGAATGTACAAATCAAATAATTTTCAACGAATGTCTAGATATAACACGGTGAGGTCAATATTGCCAAATTTGAATTAATGATTTTTTTTTGATTTTTTTGCGGTCCCATCTTTGCTGCCGAATTACAATTCTTTTCGGCCATTAACATTTTGGTGTAGCCTATAGGTAATATGCATTGATGCAAAAACCTTTTTTGGAGATTGCGGTAATTGAGCGACACGAACGGCGAAAGCCACATTTTTTTCGTATTTGTCAAAATTTGACACATTTTGCGGCTGGTGATTTGTCATTTGCTAAGTTTTGTCGGTAATTTTCTGAATAAGCATAGCAGTATTTTAGAGCAACAAGATATAAGACCAAAGGCTATATTTTTTCGGTCATTATGACGAAATAAAAAAGTCTAAAGAGTTTCGGTCACACGCAAAAAAATCGGTCAATGGCCGACAGATGAACGAAAAAAGAAGCAGGTCTGGTTTCGCAAATAAAATAAACACAAATTAACAGTCGCTGTTCTCAAAAGTAGGCATACAATCTTTGCATGCTTGCAAAGCATGAATGGGGCAAACAGCTTTGCCACATATCTGACATTGGTTTTTGCTTTTTGGAAAGTCTTTTCTGCTTCGTTTTTGACAAGGCTCTGATGTACGACAAGGAGGGCAAAAATGGCAGCGTCTTCGTTTTTGTGATTTCGTGTCAAATTGCTTGCGCATCGGAGAGTCGTTGCTTGTTGAGCTGTGTGATGGTCTTTGCTCTGAACTACGTGTAGCTAAGGCTTGAAAATTTTGGAGATCTGAATTTTTGAGTATCACCTCAATCTTGTCGGTAATTGAACGTGGCAGATTGTTCCATGAACGACGCTGCACATGTGGGAGAACCAAAGACATACCTAAATCCCAACCAAACATAAAAGAGTTTTGCTTTTTTGGGTCTTCGCCTTTGTTCATTGCCATAATCGTTCCTGCGTTCACTCGACATGTGTCTAAAACGTAACTAAAAGCGATTGTTGTCCAGCGCCTTGACTTGGTTTTGCAAGAATAAAATTGAATTCTTTGATCGACAACATCAGTTCCTCCTTTATAAAATTTGTAAATAGCTGGCTTTCTTTTTGAATCTTTCATTGTTCCTAGTAACGGCGGCATGCTGGATAACATCAACACATTTCGTTTCCCAGTGCTTTTAGTTTTTACTACGTATGAATGAAGAACCAACTTTTTTTCATTGGCTTCCCAATAACAATTGTAGGAAAAATCTTCTCTGTCCTCCATGTCTTTAATTTCTTTAGGAATGCCTCTCCTGTTCGTTTGTAGCGTACCAACACATGTCATATTGCAATTATTTAGAAGAAATTGAGCAAGAGGAATGCTTGTATAAAGCCTGTCAAATGACAGATTTCGCCCTTGAAGATCAGTGTGATTTTGCAATTTATCAACCAGATATTTTACTGTCTCCTCTGTTTCAGAAACATAGTAGCATGTTGGTTCATCCAATGGCTTACCACAATAGGGGAAACTAGTGAAAGTGTAGCTGTAGGTTGAAGCGTTGATAGACTTGAATAGCAATCCATATTTCGCTGGCTTGTTAGTGTTATATTGCTTGAAACTAATGTGTGTTCTTGCTGGATAAAGGGTTTCATCTAACGCCAAATATGCTTCCGGAATGATATGCATGGAGCAGTTATTATTAAAAGTTTCAAAAAACTCACGAAACGCAGCAAATCGGTCTTGTTTCCATCTAGCTTGTCTGGTTTCTTGGTCGTCAAAAGTTAAGCACGCGTGAAGTATTTTGAAACGGTTTTTGCTCATGGTCGCGCCAAAAACTGGGTGTCCGATGGTAGAGGAAAAAAGATACTTGACATCATGGCCATGTAGACCTAACATGCCTCTCATATAAACCAAACCCATGTAAGCAAGTAGTTCAGTTTCATCAATTTCTTTTCAGTCTTCTCCTTTTCTTCCTCCACTTACACTGCGCATCCGTCTATTTGTATGCTGAAGTAACATGCTAATCATCGTTGGAGTAAAAAATAACTTCCATGCGCTTTTTGGATCATTGGCACCTCTCGCAGTTTCTTTGAGTCCCGGGGATCTACCAACTAAAATAGCTGACCTTGGTTGTCGACCAGATGTACGGGGGCGTTCTGAAGTCCATTCAATTTTTTTGCTCGGTTTTTTGTTTTTGCTAATTTCCAAAATACCACGATACGTTCTGGTGGGCGCTGTTTCGTCAATTTTATCATAATTGTTTATATCCAATGCGGAATGGACATCATACACAGGCTTATTTGTCACTGATGGATTCCTTCTTCTCACCACATTACGCAAGCCTAGTTCTTCTTCGTTGCCTAAATTTACGTGTACATCCGGATTGGCGGCGGATGGGGCCGAATCTAACTCATCGTCGCTATCTGCATCCACAAATTCATTACTACTGTAATCAGATGACTCATCCAGTCGGTCTGCAACTTGCAGCGCAGAGTAACGATCTGACGCCATGATTTCATTGCAACTTTCATCATCTGATGAATCCTCCATTTGGTTTACAGCTTATTTTTTTCAAGATAATGCTCTGACATGTTCTGCCTAATAACTCTACAGCTATAATGTCTTCCTTATATTTCATTTTCGGGAATGAAGACGTGCTTGCAAGAAAAAAAGAACAAAAAATCAATTCAGATACCCAGCTATTATTGTTGATTGGTACACTATTACAGGATACAATTAGTTGTTTTCGTATTATGTTTCAAACAAAATATTTCACGATTTTTATAGCTACTTTGTGCAACATGCATTTAGTTAATTATTATGCAAACCCTGTCCAAATAAAATGTGTTATTTAGTTAGACAAGGTAGTTGTTAATTTTGACAAAGCTCATGGATTTTTGCGCAAATGGACCGGAAATTAATATGACATTTTTTGTTGAGTTTTTTTGGCATTGTCAAAAAAATAAAACCAGTTACCGGTATTCATTTTCATTTCCAAATGACCAAACAAAATTTTAGCATTCAAAACTGATAACAAATCATAACGCTAGCATGAATCTACAGCGGTTAGAAATGATGGAGGGACGCAAAAAAACTAATCAGGCACTAGGTTCGCTATAAAATTAGCCTACTAACATTGTAGATTCGACTTGACTTCAGTCGTTTAGCATATCTCGCTACTCGGGATTGATACCAGCAAATCTCTTTCAATACTCGAGCTTGAGTCAAGCATTCATGACATGACTTGGCCTATTTCCTGATATAGGCCTACTGCAACTTTCATTACATCTGCATAAATACTTCTGTTCGGAAAAACTTAATGTGAAGCAAAGTTTTTGTTTCGAATATGCCGACTCTTGTTACTTCTTTGAAGATGAATGAATGGGTAATTGGGTAAAAAACTTCTGCTTTTATGCAAGTTAATAAAATCTCCCAAGTTGCGAATATTATTGCGCTAAAGCAGTAGGGCTATGATTTTCGTTACGAATTACATGAGACAAAAGAAAAGTATATTCATTTCGATTTTTGGAGGTTGGAACATCACAAAACTGAAATTAAGCCTAAACCAATAAATATTATAAAGTAATATGGGTCAAAATGGACACTATTTCACGATTATAATATCTACAGCATCTCTATGTGATATGTGGTAGATTGCATTGTTTGTTTCGGCATGGTTCATCTAGTTAGAACAATAAAGTCAATTAAAATTGTGCCGCATAATCAGTTGGCAACTTCGAGATTTTGAACGCACGACGTTGCCATCGCCACGTAATCCTCGCCCTGGGCAAGAAATTTCACGCTAATTAGAAAAATAGTGATTTTTTGTAAATATTTCTAGGCAAGGTCAATAAACTATACCATAACTTGAAAACTACAAAACGCTGTATATTCGCTTCTGCAGTAAATTCTTGTGTGATAAATTTTAAGAAAAGTCAGGAAATTTCAGTCCAATCGAGCCAGTAGTTTTCATACAATTAGCCAAAATTGTAAGGGTGGGCCTCATCGGCCCACACGTTGGGCCGAACAGGGTTAAGATTCTTTCTATTGACGGACCCAAGGACAAAAATCTTGTATTTCCATGTTGCAACACTTTATTGTAATTGTTTCCTGCAAATTCGCAAAAGCTTTTTAGTTCTTCTACTCTGACACTGTATATATAAAAGTATTTGTACACTTTCACAGCAAAACATTCAATATCGATTGGCAAACAGTCAACAGCACACTGCAAGCAATTGTGTATAATGTGTGCTCTGCAACCGATACCAATAATTTTTCTCTCTAGTTCAGCTTCAAGTTTCCTCCATACATTGTTTTTGCCAAGTCTTCTACAGTCACCAAAATTGGTGTTCGTGTTATCTGCGCACAAAGCAACAATTTTGTTGCGCAAGTTGAATTTTTGAATTACTTTTTTCAGCATATTACACTGCAAATCAGATGTTTCACCAGGTAAGGTAACAAAATCTATAATTTTATCTACAATTCCCCTATTTGGTAAAAAATATCTTACAACAATTGTAAAAAGTTTGATGTCTTTTTTGTTAGAAGCGTCTAAACTGAGGGTAACGCTCTTCACTTCATGTAAGTCTTCTATCACTTCAGTCATTACGTGTGGTGTCAATACAGAGCAAATTATTGCTTGCGATTTAGTACGTGCTGAAGAAAATTTAGGTTCAACAGTGGTCTTCATTAGTTTCGACAAGCAGTCATTGGCACGAAAGCTTTGGCCATGACGCTTACCGTGATAGGCTATGATAGCTTCAAGTGCTGCAATTTTACGGCTTTCAGTGTCATCACTGTGTGTAACGAAGTACGAGCTGATGTTTCCCGCAGAAGCCATAGCTTTTTCAGCTTCCTTGTGTTTTTGACTTTGCAAATGTTGATTGATGTCGCTCCTACCTCCATGTGAAACAGAAAAATGGGCGTTACAATGCTGACATACAACTTTAGTTCCATCTTTACCCAGCCCATCCAATTTGATGAACTTGAATTCTTTCTGGAGATCGTCGTTAAATGTACACTTGCGCTTTTTTGACATTTTTACACTTCAACTATACTCTAAAACTAAATTTTAATTTTAACTGAATAAACACTGAATGGTAGGAGATAAATAAGAAAAGTATTCATTTAACCAATAAGAATAGTAACAATGAACAAAAAACTATTTTGTTGCACTAATTAGAGATTTCATATCATAATATCATGGTAACTGGGCTAGCCTTACCCAAAACCAACGAAGGACTTGCTTTGCTTGGGCTACGCTACAATCAGTTGCACAGAGGCGGTCAAAGTAGCCACAAAAAATACTTAAGTAAAAGGTGGTTTGCCGGTTTACTATTCCCAAACTAACCTAACCTTTACCCTGTAGCCTAATCCTCACTGCTGAAACCGTATGCCCCCGGTACGGGTACTGCTGTGGAGTCATTAGACTAATGTTCGGGATTAAAGATAGGCTGGATGAGTCCCCTGCCCTGCTCACAGTCACAACACAACTCGAGCCGTTTCCTGATCCTTAACCTAAGTTGCTATTGTTTCCCATGCTGTGGCTATACTCTCAGTTCGGGAATAAACTGCGGAGTTTGCTACTTCTTATTTTTAGGCAGGCACAAACTGGTATAGTATGTTAGGCTATCCTGCTGCAGCCACGGGCCACGGCCTAAGTTGACTAGTCGAGCTAGCTAGCTGTTTCTCACAAGCACATTTTGTGCTTACTCTGTTACGCCTAGTCTTTGTATGACTGTAGCCTACTTTTTCGACTTAGCGAATTCAAGCTTTATGACATCATATTATAATACGTGGCTAAAGCTTGCAGCAAGATACTATTGATATCTACAACACAGGTTAAATGCTTCTTTTTACAATCGAGCGCTCCTACGTTAAAACGGTTATCAAGAAACCACGCGATAATCTTACGAAGTGAGTATAAAAACGGGACATTTGACAAAAAGTCGGGACACTCAAAATCAGGTGAAAATACGGGACTGTCCCGTTCAAAACGGTACGTCTGGTCACCCTACTTAAAAAACACCCATTTTAGGACACTTTTTTATTCAAAAAGGACATGCAGTGAGTGCAGTCACTAGTATTAACAATGCAAAAGTATTTTCGCAGCTCACGTCTAAAAGCAGAAGCTTGGCTAAAATAAGTGAAAGGAGGCTGCAATCATTATTAGTTTGTGGAATTATAGACTGAAAGTTTTTAGCACCTTATTACAGGGTCAAAGGGGGGGGCATGGCACCGTCCCCTCCCCCCAGCGTGCGTTTATAGCGCGAAGAAATTTTTCCACATTGAGGTACGATTTTTCTAGCAGTATCTTAGCGACACAGGCTTTTAACGTGTATCGAAGAAGGCCTGAGGGGGGCGCACGCATAGGAGCCCCCCCTGCGCACGCTATTGGCTACCATCTTCTTCAAATGAGACTGACTTAGTCAGAGAAAGTGAGAATGAGAACCTACCGGTACCCATACCAGCATTTTCAGGATCAATGTTTTGAAGCACTTAGTTTTGCGTTTTGAGGCTTTTTTCAATGTCACGCATAATACACTGGTAGACTCAGAGGTTACCACTACACCAGCATACGCAACGCTTTTCATTCCTGAACAGCTTCTGTCTCATGATGATGCTTTTTTTCAGTAAGCCTACCATATTTTGGGTATAATTTTTCTGGGAAACACAACTAGAGACTTAAATACCGGTATGTAGTTCAAACTAGTGTTCCCTCTAGAGTCCAAGGTGCACGATTAGAGAAAAATGAAAAAATTTGGGGCAAAATTTTTCATTTTGAGATTTTTCCCAAACGAATTGTCATAATCACTCACAAGCAAAATAGTTAGGTGCTCAAGGTTTTTTGTGTCAAATAAGTGTTTTACAATAGAAACTAATTCATGGCAGGAGCCAATTGCATTTAACACTGATATCAGCAGCCTAGCTTATACCGGATGGCTGCTGACTCGAAGAGCGCGAGCTCCCTTTGCACTCTCCTAATTACTAGTAGCCTACTGTTGAATGTTCAGTTCACAATAATTTGAGAATAATCTCAGTTATATATTGCATGTAGGCCTACCTCATCAGATATGGTACCAGCAGACTAGTGAGTTACGGTAGCAGGTCTACTGGTCTAGGCCTACGGTAACTAAACAGCAAAGCTTAAGCCTACCGTACTCCGCTACTGGCAGCCAACAATCTTACAGCCCAAAATTCAGGGTTAAAACCTATTCAAACAAATTAATATATTCCGAATATATGCAGTCTTATTGACCTGCTGATACAGCCTCACCAGACTTCGATATCCTACTTCATATATACCGTTGGTAGTAACTGACGCAGACTCCATTTTTCAGCGAGCCTTGCAATTCCTATGATTGTTATTACACGTTTTTAGTCAATGGACGTCCGAGACGTGTAACATAAGTACCTGGAAATCAATCATGCATTACAAGAAAATAATTTGAAATTAAGAAGATTAATTTACGTAACAACTACTAACGGCATTTTGAGCTTAATTATTCTTATTTTTCATGTTATTAATTAAAATTTTTCTTAATTTTAATTATTCTTTATTAAAATTTTAACAATGTGCACTTCTTCAGTGGCGTACGCACGGAGGGGGGGGTTCCGGGGTCACCCCCCCATGGACGATCGGAAAAAAATTAAAAACCGCTCTTTTTGGACCGATTAACCTTTTTTCATACAGAGATCCTTTTTTCATACAACGGTAGTCAAATTTTTTTGGTGTGTAGCGCTCAGGGAGTCGAACCGAACCTGAACCGCGAACCGGTAAAAACCGCATTTTTTTGGTGAACCCGAACCGAACCTGAACCGTTTAAATTTGAGATCATTGAACCTGAACCGAACCTTTAATATTTTAAATCTGTGAACCTGAACCGAACCCAAACCTATAATATTTTAAATCTGTGAACCTGAACCGAATCTTTTAATTTTATCCAAGTGAACCCGAACCTATAATATTTTGTGGACATAAACCTGAACAGAAATCGTTAAGTAACAATGGTGAATCTGAGCTGATTCTTAAAAAATATTAATAAAAATCTCTAGATATGTGCTGCGATGCGTAACATTCTTTCTGCCTACTTGGATTTTTTCTCGTTCTTCCGGTAACTTTACAATAGCCTCAACTAAATCCAGTCAGGTTTGTTATTTGTTGACGTTTCGTTGGTACTGACAACCAACATCATTAGAACGATAAAGCACCGACCTATTCCAATCTTTGCAACATTCTTTCTGCTTTTCAAAATTTAATGAATTTTTGCATTTTTATTTAACCTTAATTGATTCAGGCATGCAATTTATATTTCGTAATTTTAATGATATAAAACCCTAATTTAGTTTTAGGCCAAATTGAAGATTTTGAAGTAAACCCGAACCTGAACCGCGAATCGGTAAAACCCGCTTTTTTTCGGTGAACCCGAACCGAACCTGAACCTTAAAAATTTGGTTTCGATGAACCCGAACCTTTAAATTTTGGTGCAACTGAACCTGAACTCAAATTTTTAAGAAGTCTTGAACCTGAACCGGAACTGAACCGTTAAAAATAAAATTTCTTGAACCGGAACCGGAGCCATATTTTAAACGGTTCGACTCCCTGGTAGCGCTTGAACCTATGGCTGGCTCAAAATGCAAGCCTGGACAAGGTCAATGGGCATTAAAGCTGGAGTCGTGTTGTGATGTCATAAAGACATTGTTCTCAACGGCTACGGCTGGACAAGACAACGTTTCAGCGCTGAAGGCATTCTTGGAAGAGAATGGTGGCAACGCAGGCAGATAATCCGCTTGCGATGTCATAATTTTGAGCCAAACCGACTAGTTGGGGTAGTGGTTAAACACGTCGGCGCGGGAGATTTTGGGTTCGATTTTTGGGCCCGTACCGGCCGTTAGCGCACAGGTTATCGGTGCGGAAAGTCTGGGGTTCGAATTCCGGGATGGTCAAATCGGCACAGTGTCGCCAACGGCTCGCCACTGCTGCGACGTTTCTGTGTTACCCAAGCGCTAAGAGATGGGCCCCAGTGACGTTTGCAGGGGTCGGGAGTCAGCACTCCCCTTCCCCCTCGACAATTGCAGAGAAAATGAAACCTTTTTTTTTTAAAACGAACCGACTTTTCTTCATGCGGAGCTTGCCGAAATTGCTATCATGTTTTCATCCCAAACAACACCATCCCCCACAAAACATTTTAATGTAAACCATTCCCTTACAAGTACAATGATCATCCCTCCTTACGTTTGTTGTACCATCCCCCCATAAGTGTTTTTACAACTCGAGCACTGATTACGATGCAATGCTACAATACCGGTACCCGGTAGTCCAACTTTTCTGTTGTGTTTTGTTTGAAGTGCATTTTTGTCATTGATGTTGCTGTGAAACAATTAAGAAGTAGGAGTTTCCTTAAATGCGGTGTATCTGCAGTAACTATGGCTGCACCCAAATTTTTTTAAAAATCAAGTCAAATCTTGATTATACGCGTTTCATTAAATTCGTTGTTGTATCGAAACGTGGTAGCGAGTGGCGGGGCCCGACCCCGCGGCTTAGCGTCTGGGCAACGCAGCTCCAAAGAAATGTCGCAGCGGTTGCGAGCCGTTGGCTACACTGTGTCCGACTTGACCGGCCTGGGAATTGAGTCCCAAACCTTCTGCATCAATAGTGAAATCTTTTAACACTACACTATAATCGCCCGGTTTTTTGAGAAATTTTATTAAAATTTAAAAAACTAGATTGTCACTGCTATAAGTGCCAAAAGTAAGATAAAAATACTGCCAAAGACGGCCATAGACCAACGAAAGATTTAAAGAAGCCTAGGGGCGGAACGAGGGGAGAGACAACATTGTTTTTTCGTACCGTAGGCTGACTATCTCAGGAGCTAGAGTTCTTCGATCCTTTCCCATAGACACCCAGATTATGTGTTTGAAAACATCTGACATCGACGCTGTGATTTGGCAGAAAAATGCTTAGATACCGGTAACATCGACGCTGTGATTTGGTAAAAAAATGCATAGATAATATCGACGCTGTTTTTGACTTTAATCGGATAATTAGAGATTCCTCTCGCGCAAAATTTATTTTAGTTTGAAAACGTATTGGTAGGGAGGGCAGTTTTTCTTATGCTCCAAGCCAATATGCGTTGTTTTTATTAATGTTGGTTCTTAAAAAAAGTTTTTTAGGAGAGAAGGAATTGCTTGTTTTACCCCCTGGGTGCACCCTGTTTGTGACGTTGCGACAGCTAGCCAGCCTACTTTAGTCAATTAACCTTTCTATGGCCCAAAAAGGATTTCAACAAATTTTTTCAGAAAATTTTTAACCACGGCCTGACAGCGTGAGTTTCTGTGAAACCTTTTCTCTCCTTCAATGAAACGCAAAGCATTAGGCAAAAATGTGAATGAAATATTTTTGTTGTTTCCTTAGTTGTGGCATTATATAGCTTAATCATGGTTAACTGCAATTTAGGCAGCAAACATTACAATACACCCACCGGCCGTTAGCTCAGTTGCTAAGCGCACGCTATCGATGCGGGAGGTCTGGGGTTCGATTCCCGGGCCGGTCAAATCGACACAGTGTCGCCAACGACTCGCCACCGTTGCGACGTTTCTTCGGAGCTGTGTAGCCCAGGCGCTAAGCCGCGTAGATGGGCCCCGCAACTCGTTACACGCTTCGGCGTAATACGGCGAGTATAATGAAAATTTGATTTGAACATTACAATACGATGCACTTTAATACCCCTAAACTACTGTAATTGTAATGTAGTATCTTTACGGCATCACGATGTGACGTCACTGAACCCCCCCCCCCCCCCTTATAGAAAAATCCTGCGTACGCCTCTGCACTTCTTAATAAGAAAATTGTCTGGATTTTTTCGAATTTAAACTGCCTAAAAAACACGCATTTAAGCCTATACAGTTAGTATTTGCACCAACATATGACGCGTTTGCTAAAACCCTCAGCTTTCAGTTGAAACAACGTTTATATACTGACAGTAGATCGATATAATTCATCGAACTCTTTCGGTATGTATATATAGCTTAATTTTTCGACATCGAGCGACGATCAAACATAAGAGTAAAAATCAAAGTTAGTCCGACGTCGGTTCAACGTCGCCGTACTCCGATTATAAACTGACGAAAAAAAGGAAGTAAACTGGCAAAGCAACTCTTTCGGTCTCACATGATAGCTTAATTTTGCCAAATAGTTGGTCCGACGTCGATATTGTGTGACTCAACGAGCAAATGAAAATTGGGGTTGGTCCGACGTCGGTCGAACGTCGCCGTACGCCGATTATGAACTGTCGAAAAAAAGGAAGTAAACTGGCAAAGCAACTCTTTCGGTCCCACATGATAGCTTAATTTTGCCAAATAGAGGTTCCGATGTCGATACTATTTGACACGACGAGCAAATGAAAATTGGGGTTGGTCCGACGTCGGTCGCCGTACGCCGATTATGAACTGACGAAAAAAAGGAAGTAAACTGGCAAAGCAACTCTTTCGGTCCCATATGATAGCTTAACTTTGCCAATTAGTTGTTCCGACATCGATATTGTGTGACACGACCACCAAATGAAAATTGGGGTTGGTCCGACGTCGGTCGCCGTACGCCGATTATGAACTGACGAAAAAAAGGAAGTAAACTGGCAAAGCAACTCTTTCGGTCCCATATGATAGCTTAATTTTGACAAATAGCTGGTCTGACGTCGATATTGTGTGACACGACGACCAAATAAAAAATGAAAATCGGGGTTGGTCCGACGTCGGTCGTACGTCGCCGTACGCCGATCATGAACCGACGAAAAAAAGGAAGTAAACTGGCAAAGCAATTTTTAGCTTGATTTTGCTAAATAGTTGGTCCGACGTCGATATTATTTGACACGACGACCAAATAAAAAATGAAAATTGAGGTCGGTCGAACGTCGCCGTCCGCCGGTCATGAACTGACGAAAAAAGGAAGTAAACTGCAGTGGCGTACGGTGAGCATTTTTTAGAGGTGTGCTCCTTTACACAATATTTGCTGCCACATGCACCCATTCATTAAACAAATGCAAACATCAGGTCCCTACAAAAAAACTTTCAATCGCTGTTAGATCTTATTAACACTTTTACTAAATATCTAGACATCATATGTTTAACTGAAACGCGACTAAAGGGGTCACCCCTCATGAATGTAACTCTTCCAAATTATGAACTACTTTATTCCAACTCACCTACAAATGCAGGTGGCGTTGCAATGTATATTTCGAAAAATTTCGCGATTCAATCAGTCAGTAAACAAGATTTACTTTTTCTTAATTGTGAAGATCTTTGGTTACTCGTTAGTTTACGTAACACACCTATACAATTTGTTATTGGTGTATTGTACAGATACCCAAACAATTCCGCACGTGAATTTTTAGAACGTCTTATAATAACAAAATCGATGATTTAAATTCCTCAAAAAAAAATCTACTACATTATTGGTGACATTAACATCGATATCAGTTCAAATGTTCGGTCGTCTAACAAGCAAAATTACTTGAATATGCTAGAAAGCAACGGAGCTGTTTCAATCATTAACAAACCAACTCGCATAACACCAACTTCTTGTACAACTCTGGATCACATAATAACAAACGATCACAATCATACCATTTTACCCGGTATCATCCAGACTGATATTAGTGATCACTTTTCAATCTTTTGTGAGATAAATATCGACCATAAAATCAAAATCGTGAAAAAACCGTACATTAGAGACCTCAGCAAATTCAAACTAGACTCTTACTGTGACGAGCTAAATATATCTCTGCACAACTATTTACTAAACTTACCCAGCATGCACAACTCCAATCTTATATTTGAGCCAGCATTTCAGGAATTCGTCAATGTTGTGAAAAATGTAGTTGATAAACACGCACCTCTAAAAATTGCCTCCCGCAAACAAAATAGATTAAACAAAAACCTTGGATTACTAAAAGTCTTGTGACTTCAATTCGCAAAAAGCAAAAATTATTTGAAACACACTTTCTGAAAGGAAATGACAGTCAAAAAAGATTTTACAAACTATACGCGAACAAACTTAATAAACTGAAATATCATTCGAAGAAAATGTAAATATCATTCGAAGAAAATGTATCTAAACAGGGAATTTGAAGAAAACAAACACAATCCGCGAAAAACTTGGAAAACCATTAACTCACTACTCCACAATAAAACAAAAACTGCTGATTTTCCTTCAGAAATTAAAACTGATGGTATCATAGCTGATGACCCTACTGAAATTGCAAACTGTCTCAACAAATATTTTTGTACCATAGGTGAAAAGCTTGCACAGAATGTGCAAACAAACAATGATCTAAACTATAAAAAGTACCTAAAGAATCCTGTGTCATCAACAATATTCTTGCAACCTACGCAAGTATCGGAAGTGTATAATGCAATAATGTCACTAAACACGAATAAATCACCCGGATTCGACAATATTCCAGCGTATTTCGTGTGAAGCGCAGCTAAAATTCTCGCCTATCCACTTTCGGTACTTGTTAATCAATCTTTTGAACTTGGCTATTTTCCAAGTTGCCTAAAAACAGCGAAGGTTATTCCCCTACACAAAACAGGAGAGAAATGTTTGCCTACAAATTATCGTCCTATTTCAATTTTAACATGCTTCTCAAAAATTTTTGAAAGATTAATATTTACAAGATTAACGAATTTTTTTGATAAGCACTCAGTGATATCGCCCACACAATATGGATTTCGTAAACATCACTCGACTTCACATGCTATACTCGATATAGTTACTAAAACGTACGATAACATCAATAATAATGAATATACCGGTCTAGTCTTTCTAGATTTAAAAAAAGCATTCGATACCGTGTCACACGAAATTCTAATAGGGAAACTGAAGCACTACGGTATACGAGGACAAGCACATGAATTGTTAAACTCATACCTCGCAGGAAGAAAACAATATGTCACAGATAGCCATACCTCTTCAATAACTGCAAATATCTCATATGGGGTACCGCAAGGGTCTACACTCGGGCCGCTTTTATTTCTGATATATATTAATGACATATACAATAGTACGTCCTCACTACCTACATTATTCGCAGACGATACCTGCCTGGCCATAAACGCAAATTCACTTTCTAATCTAGAATTAAACATCAACTCAGAGCTTGAAAAGATATCAAAATGGGTAAATGCCAATCAACTAACCATAAACCCTGAAAAAACTAACATACTTGTAATCCCACCTAAGCTTAAATCCACTCACGATAAAATTGCTGTAAACATTAATTCAGCTCCAATTAAAATTGTGAAAGAGGTGAAGTATCTAGGAATAATAGTCGATAACAAATTAACTTTCGGACCACATATTGCTCACTTGGAATCTAAACTATCCAGAGCCATTGGAATATTATCAAAACTCAAACATTTCTTGCCTTCGCCTTTGCTTTTAAAACTGTATTATGCGCTATTTCATTCAAATCTATTATATGGGTTATTAGTTTGGCACAATACCTTCAAAACGTATACCAGTAAAATAACCGGACTCCAAAATAAAGCAATTAAACTAATTTGTAATTCAAAGCGCACTGACAAATGTGGTCCCATCTACAAAAGTCTTGGAATTTTGCAACTTCATGATCTACATATCTACGAAGCTGCGATCTTCATGTATAAATTCCATAAAAATAAACTTCCCCTATCTTTTTCGAGATACTTTGTACGAATCGCTGAAATTCATTCAGCTAATACAAGAAGTAGCACTACTGGGCTTAAATATAACATACCGCAATGTAAAACAAACCGACTCCAGCGCTCCATGAAATACGTGGGTGTAAAAATATGGAACAAAATACCTGATTCGATCAAAATAAACAAATTCAGTCAATTCATTAAACTACTCAAATTGGACCTATAAAAAAGTTAAAATTCCCTTCTCACTTTCTCTCATAACTGACTGCTAATCTACCCGTTACAAATTCATTGCTGGCTAAATCAAAAGGCATAATAATCTAATAAACGCACGAATAAAGGTGGCTGCTTGACTTGAAGACCCTAAAACGGTCACTTCGCAGCTTCCCTGTCGCAAAGATTTCAAACTATTTTATGTTAAGACGTATTGTTTACGTTTATATATTTTTGTTATTATTATTCAGTGATTGGATATTTTTTTTTTATTATTGTAAATGCGATGAAATAAATTGAATCTGAATCTGTGGAAGTGCTCGAAAGTTTAATGCAAATGCGCGAACCAACATCAAGCGCCTTTTCAAGCAGCCTAATTTGCTACTTAATATATTCAGTTTTGGTGTTGGCTTTTTAGCTTTTGCTATTTCCAATTTTTCGTCGTAATTTCCGCTACAAAACGCCTTTTCAATCATACTGTCCACACTTACTTCCATTCCGCTAATTTAACCTACAACTTGAATTTGACCAACAACATTAAAATGTAGGCCCATATATATTGACCGCCACACTTTCAAAAATCACAAGCAATTACTCGCAACCGCATCCTAATACGATGTAGAATACAATGGAAAAGGTCTGGCTTGCTTGTGTTCAACGATATCTGTTAAACCTGCTTTAAGAAAGAGCCATTGCATCATTCTTCTGCGATGAAAAAGCAATTTGCCGTGGCGTGATTGAGCATGTATTGTGACGTTGCGTCTGGGTTCAACTTTCAGCTGAGTTTGATTGGCTTTAATTAGGTGAAATCGTTACGTAATATTCGTGGTACGTATTAAGAATTATCACAAACTTAAATTTATAAAATTTTTTGGGATATACTTATCCAAAAAGTGGTAAAAAATTTAAGGATACGAAGTTTTGCTTCTAAATAAACAGAGATACCTTATTGAATGAGGAGGTCGTGTTTAATTTACTTTTTCATGCTCTTTACTTCGTATAGACCGGGTTTCAATTGTTCCAAGTGCGAAAACCGTGGGTTATTGATTGCTTCATTGATGTTAGAATCGGTATGATATGTAACAGCACGGTGTTTGCTTCGATCTCTTCTCCAAAATAACTGCTAATGAGATGCTTTCTCGGTTTTTTCAAAAATCCTTGTTTTTCTGCGATTTTTTGCATGTATTCTCCAACATCAGAACGTGAAATCGCTGTGTTTTTTTGTATGATCGGTGGAAAATCAGAGAACTTTGATTTCAACTCTTCCGGGGTGTGGATAGAGCAGATAAGTAACCCAAAAAGTGATTCAGATCGGATGCCCTCTATAATTTTTTCAAACGTCAACTGGTTGCGAGGCTCTACACACTTCAGCTTTTTTAGGAATGAAGCAGCTTCCGGATTTCTTTTTAGTTTTTTCCACTCACATTCTCTTATTCTATTGACTCTATAACCTGCTTCCTCTAACTTTTTGGTCTTATTCAAGGTGTCTTGTCGAAGCTGTTCATAGGTTTTACCGTTTACCGGATGAACTTTTTGGTCTTATTCAAGGTGTCTTGTCGAAGCTGTTCATAGGTTTTTCCGTTTACCGGATGAACTTTTTTGGGACTACCGTCAGGGTTTGCTAAACACTTGTCGCATCCTTGCCAAAAACAACCATCAAATTCAAAAACTTCATTAGTCGCTGGAGCGAACCCGTCAACAATCAACGAGTGTTGAGTCAGTTTCTTTCCAACTTGACCTGAATATTTGTGCTGAATTTCTTTATTTTGGGTGTGACTGATCCATTTTAACCATTGATAAGATCAGAGCCCGTATTTGCAGTAAGGATCTGGGCGATAATGATCTTTTTCTCGATAGCGAATAAAGTATGAACAAGGCAAGTCTTGAGATATAGCGTGCAAATACAAACCATTCGCGTCAAGACCTATTACTTTCTTGCACGTTTCTGGGTTAAATATCTCATGAGGACAAATTTTTGTTTCGTCTTCAATAGCTAGTCTGATGAAAACAATGGATAGTCCGCCTGTGATATTGGATCTCAAAGTATGATAAAGGTCAGCGTGTCTTTTCGGAAACAGACAGAAAAAAGCTTCTTTTTCACATCTCTGGAGCATTTGAATTTTAGCAACTTCGCTAACAGAAAAGCTAGATTTAAATATATCAATACCTTGCGCCAAATAAGGCTGTAGCATTTTACCTGCAACTTCAACAAAAGGTCCGCAATCCATCACGTTGTAATAAATGAGCATATCTTTGAGAGTCTTGCCATCTTTTTCTTTCCAGACCTTTTTGACAAACTCATATTCTGAGGGAGAGATGTTAGAATTTGTGATTTCACTAAAAAATGCCTCGTACGGGGGAACAGACGGATGTTCTAATGCAGAGGTGACGAACATGCGGCCCGCGAAAGAATTTCCTGCGGTCCGCGAACATTTTGGCGAGACCAGTACTTTTAAACATTTTTTTCCCCGTCTAATCTTTGCGATGCGATATCAAAAGCTAAGCCCCTGATTTAATCAAGCGCGTATCACACAGTAATTATATAAAGTAAACGTTCAATACAAGTCATCTGTTTCAGGATTCAGCAGTTCATCCATTGTTATGAAATAATAATAACATAACTCGAGTCCGTTGCAGCTTCAGCATAGTGCAGCAGTTTACGACTAACTATTCGAGTGAGAGCTTAGCTTGCCTTACAGTAGTAGGAATTATGTGAGTTTGCGGAAATAAATTGGTGAGGTGGCAGTACCATTTATCATATGCAAATTTTACTGCTTTCCTAAGGTATTTGTTATTCTGTTTTTTAATCAATATTTAATTACCCGCTTGTCTTCAGCGAAAAAACGAAATATTGTGGATGAAAAAAGAGTATTTCAAAAAGATTGGACTGATATCCGATATATTTATGACCAGGAGCGTATTCAGAGGGGGGCCATTGTGGCAACCTTCCCCCTTTTTGACTCTGCCTTTTTGTAACAAAAGAACAAAACTAATGGTGCCAAGTGACTGAAACATGCCAGATGCTTTTGATGGTTTCTGTAGCTATGGCCAGGGGCTAATCCAAGGGGTAGGATGATAGGTATGCATCTTCCCACCAGCCATTTTCAAAATAGTTTTTGATGTATACAATTTTTCCATAACTTCGAACCTCTTCGAGAGCGATCAGCCTTACGCCTTAAGCACGCATAATCGAAAATGTGCGCGCCAAATGCATCATATTTGGCAAAGCACTCAGAATCAGGGTCAAAAAATTTAAACGAAATTTGCCTGAGGATTATTCAAAAAGCACTACAAATAGCCATTACAGCATGTAAATTTTCAAAAATTTTCCGAGAGAGTATGCCACCGGACCCTCCAAGAGCTTTTCTTGTTTCTCAATCATTTTCAAATTTGTTCTGCCGAAAAAAAAACGCTTTAAAGAAATAATGAAATTATGGCTTCCCCCTTGTAAAACTTCTTGCTGCGCCACTGTTTATGACTAAAAAGTTATGCGGCCCGCTTGCTAACTGGTAAGTAACAAAGTGGCCCGCGACAGTAAATAGGTTCGTCACTCCTGTTCTAATGCTTTTGAATCACGAATGAAGCGGTAAGGAAAGAAAAAATTTTCTGCAGTGCAACCGTAAGCCAAAAGAAAAGATCGATAGCTGAAGCCAGGAGAAATGTAATTTCGAATATCCAAAAATCGAAGTTTGGCAGTCTTTAAACAGAGATAAGTGTTTGCTTTTTTAAATTTTTTCCACCAATTCGCGATTTTTTTCACCAATTCGCGAATCAATATGGTTTGAATTAAAAGAAGGTCGTATTTAGAGCTGTTATAACCCAGTATAGGGAGTTCTCGAATGAAAGCATCAAAGTCTTTTAAAAGATTTTCGCTCCGACAATTGCAAGAGCATCAAACACATATTCATACCTTTCCTGCAGGATTGCATATGCAGCATCTGAGAGTTTTTTCATATAATCAACCATTTTTTGAACTAATACAGTTTCGTTACCCTCAGAAACAAAACAAATGGGATCTTCAAAATTTGGGATATTGGAAGCTATGCCCACACTTAAAGGGATGTGTTTGGAAGTAAAAGAAAGTTTTTCACCGTTTTCAGGCAAATTGTTTTGACTTAAAATCGACTCGAAATCGTAGCAACAGTAAAAAGAGTAATGTCGTTGATCGTGGGGTACAAAAACGTCTATATCATCTAATTTTTAAAAAATAGTTGGTTGGTTTTTAAAAATACCGCCAGGAAAAGATTGTGTAACAGTTTGGTCGCAAGAACTGGTGTGTCTCAAAAAATATTTTCGTCCATACCATAGTTTATCGCATCGCTGGCATTGGTAAACATCATAATACTTTTCAAAGTCGACAATCAAGGTTAAATGATTTTTAAAAACATTCAATTGCATGGTTTCGCTGTACAACTCGCGATTACGCTGTATTAGTTTCGCTTTTTTATCTTGGAGCTCGTAAACAACGATATTAATCTCAAAAAAAATTTTCTGTCTCTGGAAAATCAATAAAAAGAACGCCTTGAAACTGATCGGGATCGATATAAAAATGTTTGCGATAAGCGGTAAATAACTGTTTAGCATCCTGTTCACACCGTAGTTTATCAGTACCTCGGAATGTAGATAAACAGCGAAGAAAACATAAATTGTCGTTGGTTCTGTGATTTACCACCCCTCGATTATGCGTTAAAAAGTCTGGAAACTCTACGGGTCCTGATAGAGGTGCATCCGCCAAATGATTGAGGTAGAATACCAAATTCGTGATCTGGAGTAATTTCCACTTTGTATCCGGTCGGTTGAAATTGTCCATAAAATCCTCCGCTGCTATCTTTCGTAAAAATTCCTCTTACTCGTTGCTGTTGCTTATGGTCACAGCTGCATCCAATACTTGAGCGTTGTCGCTAGAGGGGTGATAATAACGTAGTTCGTCTGTGTCAATATTCTTCAAGACATACCCAAAGCTATAATTCAGTTTGAATCTGGTTTGTTGATCCCTCATTATTCTTTCAGCAATTGTGTCGATCGTGTGTTCAAAATTTCGAAAATAAAAATTATGTAAATTCTACACTTTTCCGTGTTTTGAGAAACTTCTGATGCTGGACCAGTATTTTGAAAGAAACCCCCGCAATTCTGGGTCCTCTTCATCCAAGTGTTCATTTTCTAAAACCTCAAACTCCTTCCGGTTCTTTGCTTGAAAAGTGTCAGTGTAATTCCATTTTCGATACGAGTTTCTTGCTTTTTTAGTTGGTGATTTTTCGTTTTCAGTTTGTTTTCTTTTGCAAGAATGTTTTGCAAAATCTGTCAGCGAATCAAATTGTGCTCCACATCTTCTACATTTCCCGCACTTTTGCTGGTGACGTTTTAAATGATGCATCTCCTTGAAGTTTTTCTGACATTTCATACATGTAAAGTCTTCTTACTTCTCATGTATTGTTTTCACATGTCGGTTCAAATTGGACTTCTTCATAAACTTTTTATGACAGATATCACAAATTATTTCACCGAAAGCGTTCATGACGTTTTTGAACCAATATAAACAAACTTATACACTATTGCGCAATATACACTAACTTTCCTGAAAGTCGAATACTTGTTTTCCTTTTTTGTTTGTGAAAAGCGTGCGTGCGAATTTTGTCTAAATTTAAATAGATAAAATAACAACATAACTGCTGACAGCAACTCAGAAACCGCATCTAGATTTTGTTTGTGACCAAGTCAACTCAGCGACCCCATCTGGTGATGTGTTTGTGATCAAGTTAACTCAACAACCCCCTCAATATTTTTTGCGCAAGACCATACCAAAAGCGAGCTTTTAATGGCTGAAATTCAATACAATAATAAAAAATTTTAGAAATAATTAAATTTTTACATGAATTATTTCATAATAAAAATACTTTCAAATAGAATGTAACAATAATTTCCTAGGTTATTGAATTAGTAAATAATTCTTTATAAAATATTAGCGTAAAAGCTTTTCAAAATACGGGAAAAGAAATACTGTAGCAACATCTTTAGAATTATCAAAATAACCAAAGTATACATTCTATCAAAATACGTGAAAATAAAATGCAACAACAATTTTAACTGCGAATGAATCGATATTTTTTTCGTAATAAAAAATATTGCATTTTTAAATACTTTTGTACAAAATCATCAAGAAAGCATAATTTTTAATGTATAAAATTCAATGCTGTAACAAAAATTTAGAAGTAATTAAATCTTTACATAATTTATTTTATAACAAAAATACTTTCAAATAAAAAATTAATACGTTAAAGGAAGATAACAATAATTTTCTAAGTTATTAAACTGGTAAATAATTTTTTATAAAATATTAACGTAGAAGTTTTTCAAACTAAAGAAAAAGAAATAATGTAGCAACAACTTTAGAATTATCAAAATAACCGAAGTATAAATTCTATCACATATGTAAAACTAAAATGCAGCAATAATTTTAACTAAGAAATATTAAATTGATATTTCTTTCATCATAAAATAAAATCTAAAAAAAAACTATTAAATTTTTAATTGCAATACTGTAACAAAAATATTTCTTTCGTCATAAAATAAAATAAAAAAAAACTATTAAACTTTTAATTGCAATAGTGTAACAAAAATATTTTTTTCATCATAAATTAAAAAAAAAAAACTATTAAGTTTTTAATTGCAATACTGTAACAAAAATATTTTTTTCATAAAATAAAAATTAAAAAAAAACTATTAAATTTCTGATTGCATTACTGTAGCAAAAATATTTCTTTCATCATAAAATAAAAATTAAAAAAAAGATATAAATGTTTAATTGCATAAAATTCAATACTGTAACAAAAGTTTTAGAAGTAAATAAATCTTTACATAACTTATTTTATAATAAAAAATACTTTTAAATAAAAGAAAATAATAAAAATAAAAAAAAAATTAACACGTGAAAGTAATTCGTGTTGCAAATTAATGTAATAGTTTGGGTTTGAATGCAAACTTGCAATGCCCAAACTTAAAAACGATAAAGATAAAAGCGATTTACATAACTGAATAAAGACTGCTAAAATTATATTATGTCAATTAGTAAACAAGCAATTATGTCAATGCAATTAAATTTTTAAGTACGTTGTCAACTAAACTAAATATTCCATATTGCCACAAATTACTGAACAACTTAATCTCTGAAAGAACGGAAATATATCGTTTTTGCAGATACGCGTACACGTAGGTTGGTCATGAAGTATGACGTCATTTTCCGGCTCACAATTTGCTCACCACTTTTGGTCTGAAGTGGCACATCCATAACTACTAACGATCCTATTTGGCGAAGCACTCACAATCAAGGTCAAAAAATTTAAACAAAATTTGCCCGAAAATTATTCAAAAAGCACTAAAACAGGCGTTACAGCATGTAAATTTTTTTTAATGTCTTCGGGGGAGCATGCTCCGAACCCTCATTGAGCCTTTTTTGTTTCGCAATCAGCTTCAAATTAGTTCTGCCTTATAAAAACTACACTTGAAAAAATGTCGAATTAGTGGGCCCTCCCCTCTTAAAAAATTTCTCGCCACGCCGCTGCTTCTGGTGCTGCAGTTGAATGACTTTTTAGTATTGAAAGACATTTTAAAGCCGAAGCGCTGTGGGTTTAGTGATATATAATCACTTTGAAATGTTATCGTTTTTGAAAGGCAATCAATTGTTATTACTGTGGCGTTTGTCGTATCAGAATCGTGGCCTATACTTCTGTTTGGTTTCTATGTAAAGATGAATGATTTTGGTTTGAATAGACACCATGGAGCTCTAGATCTACATGTTAAGAATTGATATTTTTGTTTTGGTTTCAAAGCATGCAAAAAAGCAGAGTTAGGAAGACCCGAGTCCGAACTCGAGTCCCCTTTTTGAGGACTCGGACTTGGACTCATGCCTCTCGGACTCGTGCCTGTGGGACTCGGACTCGTAAAAACTGTTAGGACTCGGCTCGTGAATACTTTATAACAGTTTGTTATGTTTGTTTTAAATTTTCTAAATATTTGAAAATCTACAGAAGTGACACAAATTTTCCCTTTGTTCAACATCGACAAAAGCCTTTACGAAATTGCCAGAGCTAATTAAATAATTACTTAGCTTTTGTGCAAAGTTAATCTGCGAAAATAAGACAGTGGGAAAATGCGATATGCCTGCATAAAGGCGCTGGTTATTTTGTTCCCGGACAAAGGTTCCCAGAATGCTCTTATCGAACATTAGAAAATAGCACTGCAAATAACTAGTGTGATCCAGACCAAACTTTATGCAAAATAAATTGTTTATACAATACTGGGGATTTGTGAAAGCAAACAACTTAAAAAGTCTCGATCCAATGCAACTAAGTTCTAATGAATGGTAGAGTTCCCTTGCAAAACTTCCCAATTGTGCAAAATTTATGTGCCCTTACAGTTCTCGGACAGGGACTGATTTACGTTCTTCTTTAACTTTTTTAAAAAGTAATTACAACGTTTTAAAAAGCTTCAGCTGAAACGACAAGAATTAAAAATTGAAGTTTGCTAAAAATTGACGGTGTTTGCAAATAAATTAAAATATTGTCGACTAGTGGTAGATATTTTTGTTAATATGTTGTGGCCAGCACTCGAGTTGTGGGGGGATGCCACCTACCCTGAAACCAATACCATCTCCCTATAAACAATGACCATCCATCCTTTAAGTCTGCGTGAACAGCTTTTTTTGCCCCGAAAATCGGACAACAGCGGAGGCGATGACCTTTTTTATGATCTTCACTTGAATTCGTGCCGAAAATCGGACCTCAGCGGAGGCGATGACCGTTTTTCTTTGGTCTTTATTTGAACTTGCGGCCGAAAATTATGGTATTCCTAGCATTATCCCCCATAAGTGTTTTTACAACTCGAGCACAGGTTGTAGCTGTGGTATCAACGCTTTATTTCTTCACAGTAATTGTTGTAGCGTGCATGCAAGCCTATAGTTAAAATAAGCTTTAATTACGAGTTTTCGAAACTAACATTTTGTCACCTAATAACTGTAATAATTGAAAGACTGCAAACGGGTCGTGATCTCTAAGAAGGACCAACTCTGGTGGAGTGGTAGACAATCTGAAATATGAAAATACTGATAAAAATTGTAGGCCGAATAATAAGACCGGTTTATCTTTTTTAAAGTTGTCCAATCTACATCTGCATTGTGCTTCACAGATGAGTAATCAGCAACGATGTTGGTCACGACACAATCTCGAGTAAAAAGCAGGGGACTCGGACTCGCATTCGGACTCGTAACTTTGAAATGTTATGGACTCGGATTCGTAGCGTGCGTACTCGGCCTCGTTACTTTAAAATTTTGTGGACTCGGACTCGCGACCAAGGAACTCGGACTCTTAAAAATGGCAGAGTTCACAACACTGCAAAAAAGTAACTGTAACTAGTCACTTTTTTTAAATTTGTAACTGTAACTAAATTACTTTTTTGCGAAGTAACTTGTAACTGTAAGTAGTTCCTTTTTAAAAGTAACTTGCCTACCACTGAGAGCAGCTAAGAAGCTTCCTCTTTGTAATACACTTTATTCGCATGATAATAAATGACTATGTATGATTGTATGTTCTCAGTTGATATTTAAAAGTCCGCTACACCTGTGTTATCGTGCTTGGTGACGGGGCTTCCAATTACAACCTTACTCTACCGTTTTGATCAGTGTTAATTGCGCTTAGCTGAAATGTAGATCAATTACACCAATGCACGCAACCTAGAACTTCAAAGCTCGCTTTCACGCTTTAATTAAAGTCGGTTACAGGTGTAAATTGGAAAAAGATTTTTTTAATGAAAAGACGCATGGATCTAACCGATTTTGTCACTCTGTTGGGTGTGTCACTTCGATTCCCGCAGACTTTGCTCTAATCATTGCAGCTTTAATTTTGTCGATGTATGGATCATAAGTTTGACCAGTAAGCTTAAATATTTATTTTGGCGACCGCATCGGTGTGTGTGTGTCTTGTATTTTGACTGCATGTTTTTCTTAAATACAAAGCATTATAAGCATTATGAAAACTCCTTTTTCTTGATTAGGCTTTTACGCATGCAATTAGGAAGTGTCGTAGTGGGTGTGCATAGCACCAACACAAAAGCGAAAAGAAACAATTAAGATGCAACCTAGGGCAAAAATCAATCCATTGAACTCCCTACAAAGCATCGAGGTTGTAAGGAAATTAAGGATTTTTGCAATTTCTACCTACTTGCTACGTCCACGAGGTAATCGTCCTTGTAAGGTAGTGGTCGCCTATTGCAATGGGTGCTTGGCTAAGCCTCTCGCTTTCACGAAGTTTGTGATTCACGGCGTCTAGGAAGTTGTCGGGAATGTAAAACATAGTTTATACAAATGTGATTTCCTGATTTTTAGGTGCGAAGACATGTTGTTCGCGAATGAAGAGTATTCTTTGCAGACATATCAGAAAGCAGCCAGCGTTTCGTCTAGTTAAGTACCACGACAGGTAGTCAATTTTGTGTTTCAATCCAATCTTGACTCGAAGCAATTCAGTTAAATCGGTTTTACAGCTCTCCGTTTCAGTAACAAGGAAAAGTTAAACATTGTCATTAACAGTGGCGGCTCGTGAATAGCCTACAATAAAAGGATTTTGCCAGCACTTTTGATAGAGTAATAGATAAGCATGTAAAATTCTCGTTGCCGCGAAATAATGACGTTGTAAGATTAAAAATAGATTGTCAATTACACTACTTGCGTTGCCTAAATTTTCAACATACAAAAATTTTTCGATTACGATATGCTTTGATAATGGTAAGAGCTTTTTGGTTGGTGTTTTGTACAGACACCCAAAATCGAACTCTGATGATTTTGCTGTTAAACTCCTAAATCTCTTCTGGGAGGAAATGAAAAAAATTTAAATTATGTGATCATGGGCAATGTAAACATCAATATTGCAGAAGACAAAATTTCGAATGAAGTTGGTGATTGCTTGCAGATACTGAACAGTTGCCTAATGCTTTTCATAGTTTAATTAATCAACCAACCAGAGTCAGGGCTACAACTCAAACTGTTATTGACCCTGCATATACCAATGCTTATAAATATAACATTGTCCCAGGTATCGTTACGAGTGCAGTCACGGATCACTATCCATTATTCGTTGTAATTAATCACACGAAACTAAAGAAGATTGATCTGCCAAATTCGTAGATTCGCTCGTTGAAAAACTTCCTTTTAGTAGCGACCTGCACGACACACTAGAAAATCTAATTTTTAACACTCTAAATTTAAATAAAGAAACTTGATCTTATGTTCTCAAATTTTGTGGAAGTAGCCTAATTAAGCTGACAATCAACTATCATGCCCCGATTAAGAAACTCACTCGCAGGCAAAAACGCTTGCTTGCCAAACCTAGGATTACAAAGGATTTGCCTATTTCAATTAAGAAAAAACAAAAACTTCACGAATCACATTACCTTGGTCCAAATTCCATTGATCAACATATCTACAAAAAGTATTCAAACCTACTAGCACACATTAAAACCCTTGCCAATAGGCTCTTCTACCACAATGTGATTAACGAAAGTAAAAACAGCTCCCAAAAAACCTGGGAAGTGCTTCGTGAACTATTGGGCGGAAAAAAGTCCCTCGACCTTCCGCCGAACCTAAATGTTCATGGCAAAAATGTAGAAGACCCACTGGTATTAACCGAAGAATTTAATAATTTCTTTGGTAACATAAGTCGTAATCTGGCAAGTACGATTGACAAACCTGAACAAAGTATTCGATTTTTTTGCACAAATCTAAAAATGTGCCATCTAGTATTGCCTTGATACCACCTACTGCCAATGAAATTCTCAATGAATGAAATCACTTAAAAAGCAAAAAGTCCTCCGACTCTGATGACTTGGCCCCTTTTTTTATTTAAGCTGTCTCGCTTGTCATTGCACCGTACATGACGTATTTCACGGAGATTATGTTTAACCACGGAGTTTTCCCAAACATTTTAAAAATAGCTAAAGTTATTCCAATGTTTAAGTCTGGTGAAAAATGTTTAGTTGAAAATTGCAGATCTATTTCTTTCCTATACTTGTGTTTTCCAAAGTCATTGAAAAGCTAATTAAAGTTAGAATTCTGAGTTTTATTAATCAACACAATGTTATTTGCGACCGTTAAAGTGGTTTTCGGAAAAAGCACACCACAATGCATCCCCTTATTGCCATAGTCACCGAATGTTATGATAATATCAGTAATGGAAAGTTTTCTTGTATCATATCCTTGGACATAAAGGAAGCATTTCATATCGTAAATTTTAACATTTTATTAGATAAGCTCGACTACTATGGCATACGCGGTCCATGCCATAAACTCTTTAAAGAGTTATTTAGCTGATAGAAAACAGCATGTCTGTCTAGGTGGCATCAAATCGAGCCTAGTTGACGTTGATTGTGGAGTTCCTGAAAGATCGGTCCTTGGGCCGCTCTTGTTCATCCTCTACATCAATAACATGGTAAATGCTTCAAATACAACACCAAGACTTTTTGCTGATGATTCTTGTTTTGTTACTTTGCAAAAAAAGTAACTTAGTTACAGTTACAAATTTAAAAAAGTAACTAGTCACAGTTACAGTTTACTTCGCAAAAAAAGTAACTTAGTTACAGTTACAAATTTTAAAAAGTAACTAGTTACAGTTATTTTTCTGCATGCCGCAAAAAACAAAAAAAAGCACTATTTATTTTTAACATGTAGAGCTCCTTGGTGTATTCAAACCAAAGTCATTCATCTTTATGTTGAAACCAAACAACAGTGCGATTTTAATCTGATAAACGCTTATACAGTAGCCTAAGAAAAATTGAGATTAGCTTTCAAAAACGATAACATTTCAAAGTGATTATTACTAAGCCCACAGCGCCCCGGCTTTAAAATGTCTTCCAATACAGCACTGTAGAAGCAGTGGCCAGAGATGGGCGCTTATCGAGAAAATTAATCGGCGATAATTCATTACCGATTATCGTTATTGCTCAAAATAGTTTGGATTCATTTATTACCGATATCGCTTTTGTAATAAATTTTGTTGTCGCCGATAAATTATCGCGATAAACGATTCGTTACGCACACAGTGTTCAAAGTTAGTGAGTTGTCGCTGTGGGAAAAATACATGGTGTCCATAAAGTCTTATTGTAATTTAAAAATTTTTTTGTTTTGTTTGATGCCACAACAGAGTCCGTAAACTGCTCTCTTCGTGAAAAATCTATTAAACCATTTTTGCAATTTGGCTTACCAAAAAAACTTCGTCAAGCATATTGAGAATTTACCTCAACATTTATCAGCGATAACTAATTTATCAATTACTAATATCGCTTTAGGAAATTGAGATTTATCGGTATCGCCCAAGGTTTTTTGAAACTATAGATTATCGGTATCGCTATAGTACAAAAAGGTTTATCGTGTCCATCACTGGCAGTGGTGTAGTGGTAGCGAGAAATTTAAAATAAAAGGGGGGGCATTATTTCGACATTTTTTCAACGGTAGTTTTTTATGGCAGAACTAATTTGAATGCGACGCAAGAAGGGTCTGGGAGGCACGGGGCATGCTACCCCCGAAAATTTTAAAAAATTTGCATGTTCTGCCGTCATTTGGCAAAACCCATTATCTCCATTGTTTACAGGGAATCTGTGACATCATAATTCAGCACGTACTAATTCCTTGAAGGTTTTATTTCAAATGTTCTTCCTTGAGCAGAACGAGTAGAGGCTTAGATTTGGGGTGTGTAGTTCTTTTGAAGGTTAGAATTTTTTTTTTTCAGGAAGGTGGGAGGTTGCTATGCTGCACTGATGAGACCATAATAAGGTCAAAACGCGTCTGCAGCTGCAAATGAGTGGGTTGCCATGCGGGCTTCTAGTGATGCGGGCTAGTTAGGCTACCGATAAGTTAGTTGTAGGTTGGTAGTTATAGGCTCTTTCATTGGGTATCGTTGTTTGGGGCCAGTCGCCAGCTAAAAATAGAGCACTACCTAGAAAAGAGATGAAGTCGAGATGTCCAGGTAAAGCAATGCAAAAAAGAGTCTTTACAGTCTGGAATGAGTTTAGCCTGGATTGGCTGTGCGTAGCAAGGCTGACGAGACTTTTGTTATAGTCGAAACATTAATTTGTCCCTTGCAAATTTCTCATCTAACTCATAATTGATGACAGAAGTGGATGGTTCAATTCCCACCTGTATGGGGGAGTACCATTTTCCATTCCATTAAAAGACTGCACTCTTATTGTTGGACCCATTCTTACCCTGACACATTGGACTTTGTTGTTGGCTGACTTTGCAGGTGCCTATCGGAGAAGTGTAGGATAGAAGAATTCTCTTTGACTCACATATCCTTCTTTGTATCATCTTGCTGGATCCTGTAACTGTACATGCAGTTCGATAAACGTACTGGGATATTGATGTTTAAACCACCGATAAGCGCTGACGTTCACTGTGTTTTCTGGGCTGCATGCGCAGACACAGTGCCTGCCTTGTCCCCCGCTTTTCCACGGGCGAACGGGTTGGGCAGAGAGGTTTTTTGCAGGTTTTGGTAACTGGTATAGTTACAAACCGTAAACAAAAAATTCCTTCTCAGATTACCGGGAAAATAGTGTTTAAACCAACCGGTCATTTCTATTCTTTTCGATTGCTTACAGGGAATCTGTGACATCATAATTCAGCACGTACTAATTCCTTGAAGGTTTTATTTCAAATGTTCTACCTTGAGCAGAACGAGTAGAGGCTTAGATTTGGAGTGTGTAGTTCTTTTGAAGGGTAGAATTTTTTTTTCAGGAAGGTGGGAGGTTGCTATGCTGCACTGATGAGACCATAATAAGGTCGAAACGCGTCTGCAGCTGCAAATGAGTGGGCTGCCATGCGGGCCAGAGGCGTAGCGTAGAGGGGCAGTGGGGTACATATGTCCCCGGGCGCCAAGGTACAGGGGCGCCAAAATGGGGCATGCAAAAATTTCACAACAAGGGTAAAAAGCCGGTCGCAAGCAAGATTGCACCGGCGGCAGACATCGTCTGATGGTAGTTGACTGGTACGCACCGTAGGGGAAGGTGGTGTAAAACGGGACACGGGGCAAAACGACAGTGGCGTAGCGAGGGGGCAAGTGGGGGCACGTGCCCGGGGGCGGACCACCTAGGGGCGTACCAAGAAGTTCTTTTTATACTCTTTTTTTCGACGTATTCTCACAGATTTCAAAAACTACTTCGTGGATTACTGTATTGCAATGTATGCTGTTCGCAAAGGATTCAAATCACGCCTTACTTCCGACCACAAATTACGCACCGAAGGGGCGCACAAAACAGTGATTTTATACACTTCAGTTTCGACGTAATCTTTTAAACTTTAAAATAATCAATTTATTGCAATGCAGCTGACACCTGTATATGCTTTTGGCAGAGAAGTGAAATCACTCTTTACACCCGATCACAAACCGCCCGTTTACTCTATTACGACATCACAAAGAGGTTTGAAATTGCGCGTACATAATTATTCGACTTTGCAGCAATTAAACAGAAGGAAATAGAAACTGCACTAGAAGAAAAGTAAAGAAGCGATAGGTGTCTACAGTATTAGATTTTCATTATTTTAGCGTTAGATGGATGCTAAAGATTGTTGGTAAGTCGATTAAGATACGCGTATAGTCGCTCGCTGTAATACTGTGCTAAACCTACACCACAGTGATCCTAAACTTTTTAACCAATAGGTCGTTTCTGATAATACAGCGGACAAGTGCCGATTGAAGCATTAACTAAACTGAACCTTTGCCTCAATGGTCTTTTCTGGGTGTTTTGTTTTGTAGTTTGTATTGTTTTGCTACCGTGATTGGTGTGTAGACTGTGATTTCCAATGCGGATATTTTGAATATTTGACAGCAATCACGGAATGAGAAAATAGGGAAAAATCTGGCAATTTAAGGGTTGCGAAGCGCAGCCCCGTTGCTGCTGCTGAGATAATTTCGTTAAAAATGTGAAAGAATTGCAGTATTGTAGGATAAAATTGCAGGTGAGCGCTTGATTGCCCTATATGAAATGCAATTCCGTTTTCTGGATTGCTTTTTTTTCAGATCGACTGTCAAACTTCTTGTTGAGATTTTGTGCGAAAAAGCTTTGCAGTTTGATGTGGGCCCCTAGCCGACCGTTGGGATGTTGTCGTCTCCAAAAAAGAAAAGAAAGGTCTTCACCCTCAATTCTCGGCCCTTGAATGGAATCTTGGTCCCCTTGACGGCTAAGTGGTCTCCGAAAAAAAGGTCTTCACCCGACATTCGGTGACCTCAAATGGAAACCGGGGACTCTTGACGGCTATGTGGCCTCTCCAAAAACAACAAAAAGGTCTTCAACCATAATTCGGGGCCTCCAAATGGAATCCGGGACTCTTCGACAACTAAGGGAATCTCTCACCACACTACTTTGGGGCCTCTATGATGGGCCCCTAAAATGCTCTTTCATGGACTCCTACACACCCATGGGCCCGGGGCAGATTGCCCCCTGTAATCCCCAGCCCCCCTCTTTTAAGCCTTGGATGGGAGGGTCTTGTAGTGTGTCTTTTGTATCGTTGACTTCAGTTGGAACGATCTATTCTACAGTATTAGAGCAAATATTGTAATTTTGGCAATTTCGTTTTGCATCTCTCTCCACAATGTCTTCTGATTGTACTCGAGGGATTGCATGTGATAAGTTTTCACCGGCCCGCCTCTGGCTCAGAAAAATTGCCGCACCGTTAAATAAAATATCTCTAATTTCTAAAAACAGATCTGCGTTTTTAGAGTTTACATTGTTAGCGATTTAACTAGTAGGAAGATTATGCCAAAAAAAGAGAGTGGAGCTCAGGGTCGAAAACGGCGAGCCCAATTTGAAGTGTTCTTGAATGAATCTAGAAAATTTATGAAAAAATATTTTAAAAGTAGTGGCTATGCAAAAAAGACAATCCGCCGATATACGAAGACAAGACGAATCTGCTGGTACAGATAATCATAGAATTGTAAAACACAGGGGGCGCAAAATTTTTGTTTGTTCCGGGGCGCAGGATACCCTCGCTACGCCACTGATGCGGACTTCTAGTGATGTGAGCTAGTTAGGCTACCGATAAGTTAGTTGTAGGTTGGTAGTTATAGGCTCTTTCATTGGGTATCGTTGTTTGGGGCCAGTCGCCAGCTAAAAATAGAGCACTACCTAGAAAAGAGATGAAGTCGAGATGTCCAGGTAAAGCAATGCAAAAAAGAGTCTTTACAGTCTGGAATGAGTTTAGCCTGGATTGGCTGTGCGTAGCAAGGCTGACGAGACTATTGTTATAGTCGAACCATTATCTCCACTTTTACACTTTTCGAGAAAATCATGTTTTAGTTCTCAGGTTTTTTTAAGAATGTTCCTCATTATAGATTTTTTTAATTTTTGCTTTGATAAAAGTTTAATGATAAAGTTTAATGTCAATGATTTTAATCAAAAAATGCATAAACAGCGTATGAGATTTATTTGCGTTCGATTTTTAACCAAATTTGCATTAAACTCAATGAGCTATTTCGTCACCATTATCATTGTTTCACATTGTTATGCACAATTTTTTCACTAGTGAAACGAAAGTTTTTGAGAAATGCACTGAACTTTGTTTATGACGCAATAACAGATTAACAATTACGAGTGGAGTTAACAGGTTTTGCCATCTATTTTTGAAATTTTGCTTATGGCGTAAGACGTATTGTTGTCGAAGAGGTTTAAAATTATAAAAAATTGTAGCTTATTTATCAAAAACATTTTTGAAAATGGCTGGTGGGGGGATGCATACCCCTAATCCTACCTCTCTGGATGCACCCCTAGCCATAAGCTACGAAAACTATCAACAGAGTCTGGCATACCGGTATTTCAGTCACTTGACACCATTACAGCAATTTGTTCTTTTTTACTAAAAGGCAAAATCAAAAGGGGACAGGGGGAGGGAGCATGGCACAATGCCCTGGCATCAACAGTGTGTGGCACAATTTGCGTTCGCATCAACAGTTTGTGGGAGCGGGGCAAAAAAGAATTCCTCCGCTTTATCGACATTCGCACATTGCTAGATCTTCGTCGCTTAGATTGTGCGAAGAAACAAGCCGAAAAAATTGTCACAAAGATCGTTTCTGTGTCACTACTTGTCGAAGTAACTAGAGCATTGTCGGTTTCCTTGTTTATTCAATACATTGATCATTTTTCTTTTCAATTTGGCCTCAGTTTCAGTGGGCTCGTCAAAGAACGAAGCTCATTATTACGAATGGAGTAAAACTAAACAATGTTTTTCCGTTTTTTTTTGGCGGACGAAGATGCCCCATAAAAGTAACTAACTTTTGAGGTTCTAAAGTGGTGACTAGTTACAAATTCCGTTACATTTGCACAAAAGTAACTTAGTTACAGTTACTAAAAAAGTAACTAGTTACTGCCCACCACTGCAAATTTGTAATACTTCTATTTAAGACAAAACGTGCACAAAAATCTAATAAGTATCAAGGGTCTAAAGAGTGGAAGTCCATGACAACCTCAATCCAAAGCTTAAACTTCAAAAAACTTTCTACGAAGTTATTGACTAAATATGAACAATAGTTATTAAATTAGCGACATCATTTTCTGTGGTAAATCGTTCGACACTACTGCTAAAGGAATTGATGAATTGCTTAAAGGTGGCCGTTTGACCCGAAGATTTCACGTCCCTTCAGGGCTTCCGTATGTTACAAGAATTGTTATTATTATTATTATTATTATTATTTTTTTTTTCGATGTCCATTTTTTATTTTGTCTTCGTTTATTGTATGTTTGTAACATAGAAATAAATATCTGACCTGACCTGACCTGGTGTTGGCTATCCAGAATTTTTTTTTTTTTTTTGAGGGACTTGAAGTCGAATCAATGCTTGTCTTAAGGAGGAAAAACAAGCCACTGCAAGCATCAGAACTAGACGTTTTGACAACATTTGTGATAAAGTGCTGTTTATTAACACTACATACTGAGTCATTTCTGCAACTTTATGCATAATTTTAAGAATATTTTAAACAATTTTTTATTATTACGGGTGATAGAAGTGCAGAATGTTTCAAGCTAATAGACTTGAGTAAGTATTTTTGGCTGGCTAGTTTTATTCTTGAAATTATGATTTCTGACTTTTCAAAATTTTATTTGAAAGCCGGCTGGCAGCAAATTTAATAAAAAAAGAAAACTCCACTTCCACATTAGTCCGTTTGTATTAAAATTAATTGACTGTCCATTCAAGAGATGTTGCATTGCATCTCTGCACTGACTAATTTGATCGTAGAAGTACAGCGGTAGACCTTTAGTTGTTGACAGAGCTTTCATGCTGGCCTTGTCTACAGGTTACTAGTTTACTATAATGATATTAATTTGATCGTAGAAGCACACCGGTAAACCTTTTAGTTGTTGACAATGCTTTCATGCTGGCCTTGTCTACAGGTTACTAGGTTACTATAATGATATTAATAGGCCTAAAGTTATTTGGCTATTCACTTGAAGAACCGCGACCAATGACGATGCTGGTGCAATTCTGCACATTTTCAATGCTACTCACTTTTTAATTTTTTTGACAAGACTTTCGGGATATACACTAAACACTACTATCGTTACAATTTCGAGATCTTTCCTAGTTTTCACAGGGGAAAACAATACCAGTATGTTTAAAAGGTAGGAAATTGCAAAGTTGCAAAATAGCTTTGCAAAAGGAAGAATTTATTTTGCAAAGGACCCCAATTATTTTCGAATGCCTAAGTTCGCTGTGGCATATTGTGTGCATCAGTCAAGGCCTTACTGTCGTGGCGAGAAACCGCAATATAGGCTATTTTGCTTCTGAGAATGATGATAATTCTTTTCAATAATCATGATACGCAAAACAGGAAATTCAATATTTCTTCAAACATCTGGAACCAGTCTAATCACTAAAAATGATAAATGCAGTATGTGATACGTTGGCAGAGGGCCTGGAAACCGGAAATGATTTTGCATTGTTCAAAGTGATTTTGCTACGCAGTCAGGCAGTGACAACAAAGTTTCCTGAAAGAGCAACATGATTGCTACGTTAGTGAAAAATTTTCCACGAAACGTGTATCAAAAACCTGAAGTGAATCTCGCTCGCGCTATCGCATCCTTGATGTTATCGTTCAAACCAATAATCAACAAAAGAATTGAAGTTAGCATTTGATTTTATATTGTTCGCAGTTTTAAGATTATTAACTTCACCTAGCCGATAAACATCAAATCAAAAATCAAATCTTCATGATACTCTCCATATTACGCCCTAACGTGTAATGAGTTGTGGGGCCCATCTCCGCAGCTTAGCGCCTGAGCAACACAGCTCCGAAAAAACGTCGCAGCGGTGTCGAAGCTTTGTGCCCGATTTAACCGACCCTGCATTCAAACTCCAGACCTCCCGCACTGATAACATTGTCTCAGCAACTGAGCTAATCGGTCGGTTTTTGATGAACTATGCTGTTTAGATTTACAATCTGAAATCAAAAATCCTCCATTACGAGTGGTAAATACGATACTTCATCATCATCAATTCTTAATTGATCAAGTGAAAATCAATTCAATGAAAACCATAAAAATAACAATTTCGGCCATTTGGCAAGGAGACAGCGAAAAGACTAAAGAGTCACCACGTCAACTGCCTACTCAAAAGCAAAACACATATGCAAACGAACATTCACAATACCATAAATACAAAAACTGACCACACTTACAGCTTAGCAGTATGATAAGTTCTCAGCACACTACTACGTATCCTCTGTAAATGCATTCGACCAATAGATTTACTTTCAGTACAGAAAGCGAACTCAAGCATTTATGATTCTTGTTAAATATCATAGAATTTTGGAAGCGTCTATCTTGCCAGCAAAACATCAACCAGCTAATTTTCTCAAAACCAGCCTCTCGCATAATTGTACGAAAATAGACGCTAGCCAATCAGTATTTCGCCGCAAACAGCAAAACAGAAACTGCCTAGAATTTTATTGCTGTATAGTGCAATTATTGTTCTTCACTTTTTTAAAAATCGTACACCAAGTTTTAGATAAACACAGGATGGACTGTGAAGACAATATTATGATACACTGATAACTTGGCAGTTACAATTCAATCAATAAACACTAAGCAATACATGAACATGGAGTTAGTTACTGCGGAAATACTGTTGTATTATTCACCGACACTGCACATGAATCTTGGAACCATTCATACCTATAACCTAATTTGTATGCATATCGTAAAATGAAAGCAAATAACGTTTGTATTTAACTTTGAAATTTTCAAAAGAATGGGCTTTGATATCATTAGGTACCTCTTGCCCGATCCTCTTGCCACTTCCAGAAATACCTTAAACCCTCTTGTTGAATTGGCAGTGCAACAGCACTAAGCAGACTATAAGCAAGGGCGAATTCAAAAATTTTTAGGCTAGGAATAAAAAATGCATATTAATTTAAAGATCTGCCAATGACGAATTAATGCAACTTATAAGATTGACCGATCGAGGCTTTGGGATCTTAATTTTTGGTGTCATGGTCTACATTGCGTTCCCATTCTGCAAGTTACACGCGACGATACTTCGCATTTTTGCCGTCCGCATTTTTTGGCAAAATTCAGTAGTACCGTATCATACTTCTCAAACAAAAAAATTAATTACGCAATTTATGGCCCAATAAATCCCACTATCAAAGCAGAAAGACTTCACATTAACGGTCGGTACAACATCGCCAGAGTTGCTTCGTCACAGGCTACATCTTTTGCCGAGAGTTTTTCAAGCGTGGAAACTGTGCCTTGCCAATTTTTTGCATTTCAAAAAATGCAGTTTGAGCTGCTTATCACGAACATTCTAGTTCCCGCAATATGTGTGGTCAACAACAGCTCAGATGTCCAAGTGGTAAGAGTGTCCAGTCCGCCTTGGGAGCAGTAGACTTGGATTTGATTCCGAGTCGGGTCAGACCAATGACTTCAACATTGGTATTTACAACTTCCCTGCTTGACGCTCACCATTAAAAGGACAGAGCGGAGAACAAGCCGGCAAGTTCACTTGTTGCGCTCTTGGGAAAGGCACATGGCGAGATTCCCCCATCTTGGTGTGGTATACAGATGGCTGGCAACTCCTAAGCAAGCTTGTTCAGCGTGTTGATCGCTGTCTTGAGATAGGAGGATAAATATGCAACAAAATACTAAAAAATATAAATTTAAGTGCATTTTTTTATCATCGCGCAGAACACCAAGGTCAATGAACTAGTCGATTTTTTCAAATCACTGCATCAAAATTTGCAAGGTTTAATTTTGTATGCTCCACCCCTACAATAAGTGCTGCAAGCGATTTTAGAAAAGCATGGAGGAAATTATCTTAAAGTTGTACCAGAAAATTGCGAATATTTAAATTCTATACCTCTTCGATAATTTCACGGATCACACTTTAACAAACACGCAAAAGGCTTAAATCAAAAGCGTGCCTATACAAAAAATGCTTTTGATTTGAAAAGAAGTCCGACTCGGGGCGATAATTTAAACAAACAATTGCCTCAAACGTTTATCAAAAGGTATTACGATTGCTCTAACAGCTGAAATGATATGGGCGTAACATCTTGCTTTTCACAACTAAATTTTAATACAGCCAAGTATGGAAACATAGTAAAGCTTCTGTAAATATTTTAATTTGATATATTTAGGCGTAATTATATCTTGGCTCACAGCCTAGGCTTGTATCGCGTAAAAATTCTTCAAATTATGATTTCGCAATTAATAGGAATTTCGTCAATCAATCAATCAAGGGCAGAAATCGACGTTTTTGTTTGAATATAGTAGTAGCGTAATGCGATTATCAGACTGTTATCTATTCATAAAAACGCCTTAATCGATTGATTGTGATGTCATCGGCCAAATAGTATATAAACCTAAGTTGATCAAAGATACGACACATTTTGAAAAAGTTGGATTAAATGATAATAATTCAAATAAATTAGCCAATCTGCTTTATAGCAAATAGCAATTATGGTGTTCTTACCGTGAGTAAACATCCTTTCATCGAAAGCAATGACTTTTTTTAAAGAAAAAGCAAGTCTTTGTTCAAATTTTTTACAAATTCTCGCTGCCGAAACTTCGAATCAAAAATTTTTACCAAACTGAGGTCTATTAAGTATATAAATTCATGTGATGTTTCTTTTCTTCGATTGAAAAAAATTTAAATTTGTGACTCAAGTTACTTTAATCTGTTCAAAAATATTTTCAAAAAAAAATGCTACGCTGCAGCGAACATATTTCGTTTTATATTTTGATTATATTGTTGAAGTTTGTTTTTTTTCAACGAAGCTTGATACTTTAGTTTATTTATTTATTTTCAGGTTTTTGAAACTTAATTTGCTTACGAAATGGGTTTCTTAAACTTCAGCCTAAGTTTAATACTCGCCTTAATCATTTTTGAATCAACAGCAAAAGGTGCGTACTTTATTATTTATAAGACTAGAATTTTAGAAAAACTAATACAAAAATACTTTCAAAATGTTTCAATTTGATTATGAAATATAAAGCTTAAACCAAAATCGTAATAGCGATTTGTTTTGATTTATTACAAATGCTGAACATTTCACGGTTTTGCTGCTTTTGTCCGTTAAAGCATTTCCAATTTTTCGAAGTTGCTTACACAAGTGGTATAGGCCTACTTAAATACAAGATGGTTGAGCATGAGAGACCAGATTTGGGGAGAATTAAAAGATGTCAGTACTCAATAACAAATTTAAATTACAGAGACAAAGCCTCATCCTGACGGTAAGAGCAGTGTTAATGGTGCATCTTTCTGGTAGCCTATACGTCGTCAGTTTTTCTTTATGTAAATTGCTTATCTTTTGTACAAATACAGGGCTTCAATCTATGGTGTTAGTGACATAATAATAGGATTTCTTTTCGCTTGATTTCTGTCGCAAAAGCTTCTCATTTCTTCAGCTTTTGATTATTCAGAGATTTAACATTTAAATTCTGATGAAAACCTACTGCGAAACGTCTAATTGAATGAATTGTGTGTTTCCTTGTAAATGTACTGGAAGCTGAAAGCTATTTCAAAAGCATGAGATAGCCTACTTGAAAAATACGTGGTGACTTACTGATTTTTATTGCAAGTTTGCGTTGTCGCGCAGTTGATTTATTTTAGGACGAGGGGGAATTTTTTTTGATAGAGTGAGAAAGGGAAATTGTGTTTAAAAAATTATTATCAAACGCTTTTAATACGATAGGACTCGTGGCAAATCTCCTGCAGAATGTGTGAATTTCTATTTTTTTTTTGTGTTTATTGCTTGCGTTAAGCAAAAGAATCATACCTCAACTTGTAATTTCATCAAAAAAATTGATTGTAGTTTTTGTGAAAGGGCGTTACGTTTGGAATTTCAATGAATATTAACTTTAAACAAATAAATTACAAAAGTTCTTTTGGCTTTGTTCCTCTAACTACGTTTTCCTTTGATTTTTAACGATCAAGAACGGTTCAAACATTTTTATTTAAAATTTTTTAAAATGAATATTTTAATTAGGAATTTGATTCATCAAATTTTTGGCTCACCATTGTGACCCCACACAACTTGAAATCGGATGCACAACAACAAACTTAATTTTCTCAACAATTTTTCACTTGCTTTTTCTGTTCAGTTGTTTTTTCCCAATTCACAAATTAATTTCGTCTGAATCTGGCCCGGATAACCCGCTTAATTGTTTAATAAGATCCTCGAACCTCAAAACCTGTTAGGTGTTGGAATTAACGTAGCATTAAAACGTCAATGTTTTTCTAAATATCTGATAAACGTTCGGCTATTTGCTATACTTGTGACATAAAAACCGCTTGATAGTTTCAGCTTTTGTAGTAAAAACTAATTTACAGGGATTAGCTTTCCGAATAATGCCTGCCTATTTTGCCGTTTTGTGTGTCTGAATTGTCGATGCATTAATGTATTACTATGCAAAACTTTATGAGCACTTGGGCTACTTGGACCCCCGGATGAGCCGATGAATTAGCCATCATTGTTAGATTTATTTGCTTCAGTTCTATGACCTGCTGGAAATAATTTGCTCGTTCCTACCTCTTTTCGTCATTTCCTCTACATCTTTTTATCCCGGTCATACGACATTAAACTTTTCTAGCACGATATTAACAGCAAAACTGACGCTTCACGGATTTTTTCAGCTATCCGATGTTATACTTGCAAAAATGCGAACTCAAACTCAAGATGCAAGCGTTTGGTGCGTTGCATGCGAGCTTCCGACGGGTGCGAGAACGTGGTAAGGATGGAAAACGGACAACTGCGGATTTCCAAAGGATGCCAACAACCTCGCTCGTGCAGAGCCAGCAGCAGTCAGGTGAGGAGGAAATGAACTACTCGTGAGTGGGTCAACAGTTCCCTAATCAGATTGTGAAAGTTGAAACAAATTTTTTCGCTTGCAAATAACCACACTTGCTAGTGAATAATTAGTAGTTTTTTATCGGCTGCATGTCGATGCAAGAGTCCATTTTTTGTTTGAATTCCAGTTGATTTTAGGTCAGAATTGCATTATCGTTTTAACCCCCAATCATATTAGCTGTCTACTTGCCATTGTATTGTGGAAAACCAAAGGTCTGGGTTCGAATCATAGTCCAAACATTTAATCAAAATAAGAACTCGCTGTCACAGTTCTACAGTAGATTGCTTCAGCAGTCGAAGTTGCAACAAAAATACTAACAGACAATCGTTTACACTCGACACTCAAATTAGCGATTCGACAAGTATCGTTGTTTTTTGCGAGTGATTAGTTTTTGGGCGTCGTAGTTTCGATTTTTTGCGATCAAAAGTAAATTCTCCGATACACATAATGGCAGTTCTAAGTAGTAAAAATTTACGGTTACTACCAGCTCACTTGTTGCTAAATTCTCATTAATTAACAAATTTAATAACGATTAATTAAGTAATTTGCGCATGGTTTATGTCATAACAACAAAAATTAACTTATTTAGTTAGTTTGTTATGTTTATGTGGGCCGCATTAAGTTATTTAATGTAATAATTATTAAATATTTAATTGGTTCAAAATATGACTAAATATTAAAGCGTGGGAGGTATTAAACAAATAATCATTTCTCAATAATTTCCGGCAATCTTAAGCTTAGCATTATAGCAACTATGGTATCTTTAGTTATAGGGTATTAACGTTTTATCGATAAAATGTAAAAAAAATTCTCAATAACTTTTTTCTCAAATTATTTTTTTTCACATCTAAAATCGTAAGTTTTTCAAAAAAGTTAAATATTCATTATATTCGCGTTATTGCGCTGAAGCTTGGAACGATCGGCGGGGCCCATCTCCGCGGCTTAGCGCCTGGGCAACACAGCTCGGAAGAAACGTTGGAGCCGTCGCGAGCCGTTGGCAACACTGTTTCTGATTTGCAAATCCGGATTTGAATCTCAGACCTCCTGCACTGATAGCAATGTCTTCTCATGAGCTAATCGGCCGGTTCTGAGGTTTTTCGTTTTATTTATTTAGTTCAAAAGTTTGTTTTTTTATGTAGATTGGTCAATAAATAAATACAAATGACATCATAAATTTTAAAAGTAAAAAAGTTAAGTAAGAGCAGTAGCTTTTTTCTAGTAAAGCATAGGTCTTATATATAAAACCTATTTGATCATCTTAAAAGTTCGATGGATGCAGCTTGAATGCGGTGATTATATTGTACTAAATAGTTATTGTCTCTAATATTATGTTACATGACAATGTTTACAAAATACGAAACACTGCTTTTTTGGTTTATTATTTTCTCTCGTTTTTCACCAAAAGTTGTGACCTTTCAACAAATGTTTAGATAAAATTTTTGCATGATTTAGTCGTTAGAACTGCAAACGACTGTACATGCATTCGTCGTTACAAACGTGCAAACGTTTAAATTTGTCGTTACAAACGTTTAAACGTTTTACGATCTACTGCCTTGCACGGTTTTAATGAATTGTCACTATGTCTTATTTAGTCATCAAAAGTATGAGAACCCTGATCAATTACAAGTTTTTACTAATGATTGCGACATTAAGTTGAAATTTCATGTTCAAAGTGGAATGAATAAATGTGTAAACGTGCTGGTAGAATTCGGGTCCTACTACACACCGCAAAGGACGACAAAGGACCTTAAATTGATGTACTAAACATCGCAAAGTACGACAAAGGATCCTAAAGCCCTAACTCTAATGTAGCCCTAACCTAACCCTAACCCTAGCCTAACCTTCACCTTAATTTAAAGTCCTTTGTCGTTCTTTGTTATGGTATGATTCCAAGTCCGTTATTGTTCTTTGCAGTGTTTAATAGATCAATTTGATGTCCTTTGTCGTTCTTTGCGGTGTTTAGCACATCAATTTGAGGTCCTTTTTCGTCCTTTGCGGTGTTTCAGTTCTTTGCGGTGTTTAGTAGGACCGGTGGAACTCTGTTAAGTTTTATATATTTTGTTTGCTTTTGTTTTGTAGAACCGGGTTCTGTGTAGTCCGAGTGTCCAATCGATCTTACGAAGAAAAGATGTCCAACGGGTTGGTCGTAATTTACCTCCTAGTCTGTGCAGATCGTGCTGCGCTTCTGACCGATGCAATGCTCCGTAAGTTATACGAGGTTCAATTTTTTAATTACAGAAAAATTATGAAAGATTCAAAAGTTAAGAAAGTGTTTTGTTTACTTAATATTAAGTTCTGCTTCCCCGCTGCTGTGGGTGGGTTATTTTGGCTCATGCAGTTGTGTGCTTACTGAACAAAACACAGCACTATTGTCGCGACATGTTAGTATTAGTGATAATAAAATGAAACAGTTACACAGATCGTCCTGGCGCTTGACCACCCGAATATCGTTGATTTAATAAAACTGAAGTTATTCTGGCCTGTTTTACTACAGATAATCAAAATTGTTTGTGCAAAAACTAAAAACAGGCCGGTTAGCTCAGTTGTTAGCATATCGCTATTGGTCCGGGAAGTCTCGAATTCGATTCCCGTATCAGTCATATCAAACACAGTGTCGCCAACGGCTCGCCAACGCTGCGACGTTTCTTCCGAGCTGTGTTGCCCAGGCGCTAAACTGCGTAGATGGGCTACGTCACTAGTATCACGCTTCGGCGCAATACCTTGAGTATGATGAAGATTTGATTTTTTTTATTTAAAAACTACAAAAAGAAGTATTTAGATTAACCATAACAAACATTTCTGTCATGATGAAACGTACTTACTCTCTAAATATTTGCTTAATTATTGTTCAGGCTCTTTTTGCGTGAGGCCAGTGGAATTGGCATCAGATGGCGCCCTACTAGTCCTTCAATTCGGGACGTAATGGTCACTGCTCTGAATTCCGATTCCGCACTCATCACATTTGTTGGTAAGGTTGTGTCAATTGTAATCAATCTTTTTCATTTTCACTCTTGATTTATAAATCTTGTTTTGCATTCAGGTAAATTTTAAAAATCTTAACACCTGTTCTGTTTTAAATATTCTGGGTAACCATAGCCTGACAATTTCAGTTCAGAATATTTTTTGCTTTATGTTGTTATGTGGAGGATTGTGATTTTACATTAGCGAGTTCGAGAAATCTACGACTTTTTACGTTTGAATTTTCATGCGGAATTAGTTGGTGTTTTTGTTTTTGGATATACTTGACGACAATGCCATTAACAGATCGAACAATTATATTGATAGACTATTTTCTAGCTTGACATATGATTCGAAGATTGCATTGAGTCTAAAGAAAAGCAATCTACTGCCTAACTTAAATACACGAGGAATGCATTTGTGCAAGATAGGACGTGAGTCATTCTGTTTCGGGATTACGCCCCTCATCAGTGATACAACAACAACAACAACAACAACATTTTTATTTTGACAAAATCAAACAACAAAATAATAGTGCGTAATAGTGAAAACAACATCAAAAAAACTAACAAATAATGTCACAGAGGAGATGCGAAAGACCTGAGAGGTCGTCGAGTCTGCATCTCCTCACGGTAGAGTCTATTCAAAAACATAAGGTACACAAAAATATAAAAGCATAAAAGCACACATAAATGAAGTATGATCTAGAACTAGGTCTACTACAATTACATTAAATAACACCAAAAAGAGGAAAAGAAAACAATAAAGAAGAAAAAAAAAAAAAAAAAAGAAAATACATAAATAATAATAATAATAAATAAAGTTAAGCAATTGATTTGTAGACATACCAGCTCTGTTAAAGGGATAATCAAGAAAACTCTTGCGCAGAAAGAAGGTACTCTTTTAAACTACTTTTGAAAGATTTAACTTTCTCAGATTTTTCTTTGATAGTTTTAGGTAGGTTATTCCAAATTTTAGAACCAGCAATTTTTATGGACCGTTCTGTTTTAATTAAATAACTTCTATTTAAAAAAAATTTTTCATTAGCCACACTACGAGTAGAATACGAATAAAATGAAGATGTTAAAGAAAATAAACTATTAAAATAATCAGGTAGCTGTTTGTTTTGTAATTTAGCCATGAATTTGCCAACCTCAAGTTCGTAAATAGCACTAATATTAAGAAGGTTCATTTTTTCAAACAGAGGCTTTAATTTAGTTTTTATAAATTCTAGATTTGTTGATAATACGAATTATCGAATTCTGTTTAATTTGTAGCCGTTTTCTTAACGTGACAGAGCAGTTACCCCAACTAATGACAGCATATTGTAGATGAGAATAGACGATGCTGTAATACACAGAGATCAGAATGTTGATCGGAAGGAGGTTTCTTAATTTGTAAAAAATTGCGGAAGCTGAAGATAGCTTAGTAATAACGTAACCGACATGCCTATTCCAGTTTAACTTATCGTCCTAGTACACACCTAAATATTTTACACTATCACATTGCTTGATACTGGAACCTGCAAACGATATGTTAAATTTTGGTGGTCTAGAGCAGTTAGAAAATAATAAAAAATTAGTTTTATCCAAGTCCACTGTTAACTTATTGATACGAAGCCATTCGTCAATTTTAAGTAATTCATGGTTGACGTTATTTTGTAAAGATAACACATCTTTATGTGCCAAGGTTAGAACACTATCATCGGCATACAACGTAACATCAAAATTAGAACAGCGCGTTAAATCGTTAATATAAATTAGGAAGAACAAAGGCCCTAGAACACTGCCTTGAGGAACACCAGTTTCAATTATTTTTTCATCTGATTCGTAATTATTAACAGCCACCAGTTGTCTCCTATTGTTAAGGTACGAGCTAATTAAAGCATAAGCCACCCCCCTTATTCCGTATTGATCTAGTTTGAAGAGTAAAACATTATGGTCCACTGTATCAAAAGCCTTTGCAAGATCCATAAAAATTCCACAGACTGTTTGTCTGTCATCGAGTTTACGTAAAATACATTCGTGAACTTGGGTGATGGCCAGAGATGTGGAGTAGTTTGTACGAAAGCCGAATTGTGTGGGAGAAAATACATTGAGTTTATCCCAAAATTTAATCAGCCTGCTTTTTATCACAGTTTCTAAAATTTTGTTGAACAGTGATAAAATAGAAATTGGTCTATAGTTAGTAAGCTCATATTTTGGTCCACCTTTGTGAATAGGAGTAACTCTTGCGACTTTTATTGAATCTGGATTTTTCCCAGAACTTAGGCATGAGTTTATTACCCTAGAAAGATGAGGGGAAAGTATGTATTTAGCGTCTTTGATTAGTCTGGTAGGAATGTTTACCATGCCTGGCGGTTTATATGCGTTAAGCTTATCAATGATGGCATTAATTTCATATTGATCGGTTGGTTCCAAAAATATGGAGAAAGAGACACGCTAATCAAAAAAAGTTTTGTTACTTTTATTATGGCATGAAGAGTTTGCGAATCTTTTTGATAACTTATATGGCCAATACTGCAAAAATGGTTATTCATTGCATTACAAATATCATTTTGCCCATAAATTAGTTTACTTTCGTATTTAACGTAGGTTGGTAAGGTGGAACTTTTACTTGGTTTACGTAGAATGTTGTTAATAGTTTTCCAAGTATCAGACATACCACCACTTTCGCCTAGTCGGCATTAATAATAATTCGATTTTGACATTTCTTTTATGTGAGTTAGCTTGTTTCTGTACATCTTTTAAGTTTTACAATTGGCCTCACATTTACTCTTCAGATACTTTTTATACAATCTATTTTGAGTTTTAATACTAGTAAGTATTCCTTTGGTTATCCAGGGTTTATGACAGTATTTGAGTTGTTTACGAGATTGCCTTACCAACGGAAAATGCGAGTCAACTAGCTCTTTCATGACGTTAATCAATTTTTCGAAGTCCGAATTATTTTGCATGTCCAGATAACGAAGTTTTTGATTAAGCTCATTCAGAAAAGTCTAAGAGGATTCAGGAAAGTCTAAGTGATAACGGTCTAAGACAGTGGTTTTTAACCTGGGGTGCGAGAAACGTTCCTAGGGGGTGTGAGGTGCGGAAAAATGGTCATATGCGGACATGAAGACCTTTTTTTTGGTCTACACTTTTTTTTGGGCAGGAAAATGGACATCTGCCGACATGCCTACCTTTTTTTTCGGTCTTCACTTCTTTTTGGGCAGGAATATTTTTTCCAATTCTAAATGGGGGTGCGAGAATTGGTAGGTGATGCAAAGGGGTGCCAGCAAGTGAAAAGATTAAGAACCACTGGTCTAAGAGGATCATATCGAAAGCCCACAACAGAAAATCCTCAATCTGGCGTTTGGACAGAAAAGGATAGCAGTTGCAAAAGCGAGTGCTTTCAGATATTTTACCATCTCCCCTTCATTTCAGTATGTTTTTAATTACTACTTATTACAATTGCCTGATTTAATAATGGCAGGATGCTTTTTGATTTTACTCTTTTTTCAAACTTAATTTGATTTCTGAGAACACACCGTTTTGATCAGGGGTGTCCAACTCGTGGCCCGCGGGCCACATGTGGACCGCGGAAAGGTTTTGAGTGGCCCGCGGGACTTTTCCGAAATTACCAATATTATCAACTTAGTTGCTACGTAATTTATGGTGAACTTACATTCCGAGAAATTGTCATTTAATGTTACCTTTCTTGTAAGTTAATTTTATTGCATCACAATGGAAATTGTTTCGCATCACATTTTCGATATTGCTACGTTCACATCCTTTCCACACAATCGTGTTCGTGCTTCAAAAGTAGTCAGTAATACACTAGGTTGGACCGGCCGTTAGCTCAACTGCTTACCGCACACGCTATCGGTGCGGGAGATCTAGGGTTCAAATCCTGGCTCGGTCAAATCGGCACAGTGTTGCCAACTGCTCGCCACCGCTACGACGTTTCTTCAGAGCTGTGTTAGGCGCTGAGCCGCGGAGATGGGTCCGGCGATTCGTTACACGTTTTGGCGTAATACCACGAGTATAACAAAGATATGATTTTGATTTGGTCGCGATCCGAATTTATAGCACAGGCGTAATCAGGGGTTGCACGGTGCCATGCCCCCCTCCCCCCCTTTGGCACTGTAATAAGGTGCTAAAACCTAACTTTCAGTCTATAATTTCTCAAACTGTTAATGGTTGCAGCCTCCTTTCACTTATTTTGGCCATGCTTCTGCTTGTAGACATACCGTAAGCTGCGAAAATATTTTTGTATTGTCACGAGTAACTGCGCTCACTGCATGCCCTTTTTCGTTGAAAAAGTGTGCTGAAAGGAGTGTTTGTTTATGTGAAAACCGACCCCCTTTGCCTGCTTCGACCCCACATCCTCGGTTGTGTCCTCCTCCTTTGCCGAATCCTGGGTGCGCCTCTGTCTGAGACGTGAAAATCTCGAATTTTTTGGTCGGAAACCGACTTAGTCGAGAAGAAAATCGTTCGATCTTGCCGAATATTGCCTAGCTTGTTAGGAAAAAACAGTGCCAAACTTGACATTGAAATGTCGACGCGTAGCAAAAACTTTGTTGAATTTACTGTTGTTACGTTTATTGTTCTTATAATTGTAAAAATACACAATTCTAAGATTAGAGTTTTAGTAGCGTCTTAGCAGTAAACACTCCGGTGGCCCGCGCAATCATTCGTAAATTGCATGTGGCCCTTTGGCCAAAAAGGTTGGACACCCCTGGTTTTGATTATACTTTTCTATAACTGTTTTGCAGATATAAGGAACCATTCATCGAGTTTCTTTACCATACAAACCAGCCCTTTCTCAGCTACCACTCAAGTGACAGCAGTGTTCCTGCGTTCTGATTCTATTCCTGGAATTAAACTAAATATTCCCAAAGGGGCACTGGCCTACCTTGTAACTGGGCTTTCTGCCGGAAGACAATACAGGTAGCGTTCATTGTCATCTGAATATTGCTGTAATAGAGATGAGAAAGCGGACTTATCCGGCAAGTCTAAAAGTTGCACCGCTTCCACCGTGGTATTGGGGCTGTTGCTATTACACCTGCTGCAAAGCGGTTTGAATAAACCATCGCTTTTTTGAACGTTTTGAGCTGTGTTTAATAACTGAGGATATTTTTCAAATTATATTGAACTGAAAACTTATTGTACGTTTCTGCCCCACGTTTTAATGTTTTAACATCACATTATGTATTTCTGTCCCACTTTTTAGTGTTTTTGGCCGAATTTTTATGAGACTAGTTTTAAATTACGATTTCGTAAATGATGTGCCTAGCTATCGCACTTTTTTTCAGCTCTTGGAGCGGAAACGGTATAACTGCTTCCACATTTTTTATTATAAATCAGGCTGTATGCTCTGTTGTGATAACTGTTAAAAGACTTGACAAAATGAAATGTCAAAAAATAGCAATGTCATGTTGGTATTATTGGCACAACCTATTTTTTGCGATTTTGTAAAATCAATTTAAAGATTTCGTGAAATATATGATGCCAGCATCTACTTGAAAGACTGTAAATATTATGCTATGACGTCATATTTTGTTTACAGATTAAATGTCGTGTCACGTCAAAAAAACATTTACTACAGCCAAAAAATCTACAGTTCATTTGTGACAAGTGAGATTTGCTTACAATAAGATTTTTACTGCATTCAAAAACGCTGATACAAGAACAAGTTTAAATTTTTGCAACGTAGTCAAATGCTTGTAAAGGTGATGTTCAGAACAGATCTCAGATCTCGCTTTTTTTGTATCACGTTTAAGTTTGATAAAAGATGTGTTTAAAAGTGTGAGTTGGAGTTGGTACTTTTATTTCCGGGCTCTCGTCACTTTTGTTTGTTTTCAGATTGGAAACGGAAATTCTTGTTTTTTCTGATTCAGTTCCACAAACTAACTTTTTCAATTTTAGTTTTGCTAGTTTAAAACACAAGTTTGCTTGTACTAGCAGCGGATATTTTATTTGCTCCAGATCCGAATAGAATCCCTTGCAAATGATGAGCTTATGTAAAGTAGTGAAATCATAGATTTGGCATGCAGCCAGCAACAGATGTGTTGTGGCAAATTGTGGTTTTTGTGGCAAATGTGGCAGCCAGAAACAGTTTTTGTGGCAAATGTTCATTTACTGCTACACGGAATTATTATTTTGCATTTACTTTACATTTTACGTGACTTCGCAGAGCCACGCCCTCCGCAGAGAATTCGCATCAACAGCATAGATGTGGATGCGGTTAGTGTTTTCGTCGTTCCACCAAGTCAAAGAAAAGGGGATGTGTACAGCACTTTTTCCCTTACCTATAGGTAATCCAATGTTACAAAGCAGCTAAGAAATCAAACTCTGCAGCTGTAGCTTCTAATTACCCCTGATTACCATTTTTTATTTGAAAAAATCAAAATACTCGTAAATTAGAAATATCTAGCTTCGACTTGAGGCGATTGAGTCACTAAATGAACAATTCAATCACGAATTACGCGCTATCAGAATTGATTTTAAGTGCTATATTGCACTTTAAATGTTGTCAGATGCGTTCACTTCCAGCTTGCCCCACCGATAATACTCGATGTTTTATTCGACAGAAAAAAGACCGACCCTCCATCGTTAACCAAACGCATTTCCAATTACGGTCAACCAGCTTCGAAAACTATTGAAAATCTTGAACTTGCTAGTGAATACGTTATCACTGCGTGGACAAACGTAGTTGACGCACGAGGTCGACTGCTGGGTACATCAGCAAAAATTAACACGACCATTGTTACAAGTAAGAACATTTGTTTATGTTTTGCTACCGTAGTAAAAACATGACGTCATGGTGTCGTCATCCTGATTTTTTCTTTAGAAGTTCCAGGCATTTTAAGCGTAGACGTGCATGAAGTTCACGCAACGAGCGTGACATGGAAGATCCGGGTACCAGCGTACGCCACACGACGTTCACAACGCCATTTTCTCATTCAAGTTCGCGATGACACAAACAGTAGAATTCTTGTAGGTAAGTAGATGCTGATCTATGACTTCTTACTTTACTGCAGTGAACTTTTTGCAAGGTAATTGCAATTTGCAGGGTATGTCATTTCCAAAAATATGAGAAACCTATATCGACAAAAATTTAATTGTTAATGTATAGAAAACGATAGGCTGTTGGACTACAAAAAGTACTGGCTTGTAGGTTTCTATTACGTCAACGCAGGACTCTCTAGGATTATTCTTTTCCGCTGGGAATCAGAGACAAGTCTCCATGGTTTTAATTGACAACTGGGCCAACAGTAACGAATAACAGATTGGAAAATACTTCTTTATTCAAATATTCTTGGTTGATAGGCGACTATTTAAGGCCTGATGAACCGAGGTTTGGTAATGGCCCGGGCAGAGCATTGGCTGCCTTATTTCCGTATCCTTGCACTGCTGCCCCTGCAAATCATTTTTTAAGTTAATCAAGCTACAGTATGTTTAACCTTAATGATGTTACTTTTGTGAAATATTCTGCAATTTTTGTGTTTCACATTGACATTGCTCACTAGATAAATTTTGGAATGGACCTATGATTCAGCATGAGATCTTTAATTTATTTGGGGTCATCTTTATTGATCAACAAAAATCATTAAAAGATCAATTCTATTCTAAGAAAAATATTACTTCAAAAAGATGGTAATGTGCATTGAAATTTAAAATATCAATCCACGACCGGTTTCGCCCTATTTGGGTCCCATCAGTTCAATGTGGATAAGAATAAAATCAAAAATTAAAAAAAATAGCTAGCCTGCCATTGAACTGGCAAATAAAAACTCAAAAATCAGGAAATCTTTAAATTTGAAGGCACTAACATTTAAAAGAAACTTTACTTCATTGATTATTCCATAAGATAACGTCCCTCTTCATATTTTGTGTGGCGTACAAAACACAACTTCAAGTATATCACATACACTTAAGGCCACATACTTGAAGTTGTGCTTTGAATGCCACGCAACTTATGAGGAGGGCCAAGCACCACCTTTTGCTTTCATGAAATAACCAATGAAGTGAAGTTTCTTTTAAATGTTAGTGCTTTCAAATTTAAAGATTTCCTGATTTTTAAGTTCTTATTTGCCAGTTCGATGGCAGGCTAACAATTTTTTTTCCTTTTTGATCTTATTCTTATCTACATCCACCTGATGAGCCCCAAATAAGGCGAAACCGGTCGTGGATTGATATTTCTATGCACAATATTATCTTTTTGTAGTGATTTTCTTCTTTTTAACTTTTGTGTTTTTTAATTTATATTTTATTTGACCACTTTATCTAAAAATTTATTTCTCCGGAGTAATAGTTTACTCCGAAGTAATAGTAAAGTAATAGTAATATTATTTCTCCGAAGTAATTCCTACGTTGATGTTTGATTAAAAGATCCTCTTCGAATACCGAGTCTCATAAACTAAAATTTATCGTTTTAGGTGAGTTTCGGCTTTGGAACGAAAGCATTTGTTAGGTGAAAGTTAAAATTCATAAGCCAAAATAAAATCAATCTGAAGATTTAGAAACACAAATTTAAATGTTGCAAAATATTGTAAATGTTGTTTACAAAACAACTCATCGTCTGTATTTGGAGAATAGCTCAATTTGAGCACCGTTTAAGAAAGCAAAAAGTGGTACTTGGCCTTTTTAATTATATAGTGAATGATAGGGAAAAGGAAATCAAATACTTCTTGGAATTATGAGCAGAAGTAGGCCTAGTCATTGAATTTACTGTTAAATGGATTGTTTGATGTAATATGTCTGCCAAGTTGAAAATATAAATGACTTTTTTTCAGAAAAAATAATCATTGAAAGTGATCTTGAAATTAATAAAAATATAGCTTCTACGACTTTCAATGCTCATAATCAAAATTTATCATTTAAATCATTAGATGTAATTAGCATGTCTAGTCGTCCAGGTTTATATATTAACAAATCGGCTGGTTAATGCAGTTGCTTAAGACATCGTAATAGGGGTGTGGGGTTCAAATCCCGAGCCGATCAAATTGGACAAAGTGTCGCCAATGGCTTGCTGCCGCTGCGATGCTTCTTCGGAACTGTGCTACTTTGGCGCTAAGCTGCGGAAACGGACCCCTCCACTCGTTACACGCTTTGGCGTACTACCATAAGAACAATGAAGAAGATTTGATTTATTCTAAAGTTTTGTTTTACAGAAACGATTGTCCCCGGATCAAGAAGATTTTACACCGTAACTGGTCTCACACCTCAAACAGGTTACAGTCTGGGAGTAACAGCAAGAACAAACAACCGGAAGTCACGAACTTCGCGTTCCATTCCAGTGTTCACTCGTAAGAACTAACAGAATTTGTTTTTCAGTTTTTGCGCGAGTTTGAATTCTCAGTTGATACAGAAAATTCACTGGTGGATCTTCTCTTTTATATTTAGATCTATATCATTTTCTGCTTTTCTTTTGTCAAAAACCCTACGCGGGACAATGTTTGTAAAGATTCGAGCTCCATATTTGTTTACTTCGATAAATAAAATAGCCGGCTACGTTAACACATTAGACTTTTCAGAAAAAGACAGTTTATAATGGAAGCAACTAAAAATACACCGAGTGCCTAAATAGTTTTAATATTTTTTATGTATCATTGTAATTTTTTGCCTACGCGCAATTCAAAAGTGAATAAATACATCGTATATTAAGCCTGAAACACCCTGTCCGCGTATCCAATCTCAGCGGGCCAAAATCGCACTGGCTTTCTACATCATAACTAAAATTTTGTTGTCATAATCACTTTTTTCCGTTATGACATCAAAAAATTATGATGCGGAAAGTCTGTGGGCTTTTGGCCCGCTGAGGTTGGATACGTGGACAAGGTATATAAGC